>JAHWFO010071467.1:118818-144985 GCA_023313115.1 Rhysida immarginata | reverse complement strand
GGTGGAGAGGTTGCTCTTTGCTGACGACCTTGTCCTCCTTGGGTCTTCTCGCACGAACCTTCAGCATGCACTAGACCGGTTTGCAGCCAAATGTGAAGAAGCTGGGATGAAGATCAGTGTGGCTAAAAACCGAGGTTCTGGTCCTTTCAAGACAGCCTGCTCAGTGCGCTCTCCATGTTAGGGGAGCCTCATTGTGACAGGTGGAGAAATTCAAGTATTTCGGGATTGCATTCACGAGTGATGGACGGCAGGAGAAAGAATTGGATGCTCGGATCCGTGCAGACGTGAACTGTGGCGATCCGTGGACTGTGGCGATCCGTGGTAACGAAACGCGAGCTGGGTAACAAAGCAAGCTCTCCGTCTTCAAGTCTATCTTTGTCCCCATTCTCACCTATGGTCATGAGGCTTGGGTAATGACCGAAAGAGTACGATCGCGGGTACAAGCGGCCGAAATGAGATTTCTGAGAGGTGTGGCAGGTGTTACCCTACTAGATAGAGTGTACAGCAGCACAATAAGGGAATCTTTAGGTGTGGAGCCGCTACTTCTCCGCATTGAGAGATCTCAGTTGCGCTGGTATGGCCACGTGATACGGATACCGCAAACTAGTCCTCCTAGGCAGTTGTTAGTTTCCAAGCGGGTGGGTAAGAGACCAAGGGGTCGGCCTAGAACCAGGTGGCTAGACTACATGGAGAATCTGGGTTTGAGTCGCTTGGATATTACCAGGGAGGACATGCGCCTGATGGCGGAAGATCGCGATCGCTGGAGATCCTCCATAGGGCTGCTGCCCCCGCGACCCTAACGGATAAGCGGGTTTGAAAAGTAAGTAAGTAAGTATGAGGAAAAAAATCTCTAGACTGGTGCCCCTCTGCGCATTTGTTGCAACGAGTATCTTCCGTGCAGCCCATGGATACGTGTCCGGAACTAAAAATAGTCTTAATTAAAAATATTACTTTCCAAGTGTATGAAAATACCTTAAAAATAGCTTAGAAAATGACGAAAAATACATAAAATGCTTACTTAATAATTATAGGAATATTTTGAATAGTTGGTTAATAATTTTTAAGCAGTTGTTTCACTGGCAGCTAGGGGCTGAGAAGATCCATGACGTCACCCAGTGGTGGTACTGAATGTTGGAAAAACAATTAATAAACGATCAGTGCACCCACAGCGATCTAAATGCCAATTAGTTTTGTCCACGGTTTTGGCTTTTTATATATTAATGGAAAAATATTTGAGTCTAACTATTTTGCCAATCAAAATCAGTAATTTTAAAAGTTTGACATTTTAAAAAATTAAATTTTTAATAAAAAGTAAAAGTTTATATTTTGAATTCTATATTTCTCTGGAAAAACTAGACAAAACACTTTTAAGATCTTTGAAGCAAATTAAATATTTGTTCTATTAAAAATATAACAGAGGAGATTGATCAAAATTATACAGTCAAAAATAGATAATAATAAATAAAAATACAGTTAAAATATATATATATACACTTATATCTTTCGAATAAACTTATATCTTATATATACTTAAACGTTCTATCTTTCGAATAACCCTTAACAAACACGAATCTTAACTAGCTGTTTGTATTACCACGGTCTATAGATATTCATGGTCGAGCTCCATTGTTAAAGTGAAGCTCAAGTTTCTAGCTCCTGTGGGCGGGAACTCTATTGAAAAGTTGCGCTGCATATACAATCAGCCCAACTGCGCCTGCAGCGCTGCCCTTTCAGCAGATAGAAACTTTACTTTCATATTCAGTTTCAACGAAAATCTCTATCGCAGGTTGCGGTCGGCCTTAGTGCGATCTATGCGGCACCTGGCGCGATCTGTTTTCCTTATCTTCTCGAAAAAATGGAAAATGGCCGAAGCTCGATGAAGGCCTTGGTATTAATAAGCTTTTTTAGGTGATTGTTATAAAACACATATTGTTCTGATAGTAAGGTATCTTAATTTTGGATTGTATCACGGCCTTCTAGATACTACCAGGGCTGAACATGGAAAAGATAAAACATTGTTACGTCAAGCTGGTGGTGCTATTACAGAAGTTTGTTCAATGTCACAAACTCAGTGTTTCAACAATACATTATTGACGTAATGTTCAGGCCTGGTAGTTTCTAGGAGGCCGTGATTGTGCAGGGTGATTACAAAAGAACTTCACACTTTTAAAAATTTATTACATCAAAGCTATTCAGAATATAGACACACCACATACGGATTCTTAAAGAAAAACTCTTGAAGTTTAATGTGACACAGTTAAAGATGTTCAATATGCCCCCCTGTAGTCGAATTCGTCCCAAACCCGCATTAACATGTCTCCATCAATTCCAAGTATCGCTACCTTAATGCGTTCTTTCAGCTCGTGTAGGTCACGGGGAAGAGGTAGGGTGAAAACCTTGTCCTTTACACATCCCCATAAAGAGAAATCACACCAGTGGATTGGTCGAGCAAACCGAAAAATGAGCAGCCAGAAACTGTGGATGGACATCAAACAACAGAAGACAGAGAAACCACTAATCCACATAACGAATTTATTCTGATGAATAAGTATTTCGGCAGCCAAGCTGCCTTCTTTAGCATCATCCAAGGGAAGATGTGATCAGAGAGACAAGCTGTTCTGATGGTAAGTGAGAATCGACAATCGAACAGTGTAGTGAAAAGAAAGACGCGAGTGGTGCTAGAGCCAAGCTCACTTTGCACGCTCGCCCAAAGAGTAAACCAGAGGAGGTACACTGAATTGGGAGAGAAGCCTGATGAACCTCTTTAGTCCTCCAGAGAATAAGTCCCAAGATGGGACGAGAGTCAGATTGTAGATTGACGAATAGAGTCCCCAAAAATCAGCAGGATCTAAAAGATCCAGTAGTTGGGGAAGACGGCCTTGTTAACGTCATCAAAGCAGATATCCAGGATATGGCGGGGTCTTCGAAACCTGAGGGGACCCTTAACAACGAGTGGATGGTCCAGAATACCAGAAACCAGAGTATTTTCGTGATTCTCCATCTTGGGTAGCATGTTCTTCATAAATGTCTTGACAAAGGTGCCTATGTGGGTCATCCCCAAATCGTCAGATATAGAGTGGTTGTTGGCAACTCTTCTGTCAAGTTGGGCAATGGATCGGAGAGCAACATTTTGGAAGGTCTGGAGTTTATTCCACCTAAATTTGCAAATAGAAGTCCAAGCAGGCATTCCATGGAGTAAAATAGTACGAATCACAGCCTTGTATATCAAGAGTTTGTTATCCACACCAAGAGCGCTGTTTCGCCCCAGAAGTGCAATGAGACTGAACCTCGCTTTCTTTGCTTTGTTGAGCGCGTATTGGACTTGGTCGTTCCAGTTTAGTTTGTAGTCGATCATATTTCTACCCACTCAAGTTTCTTTTATATTTATAGCTTTTTACCCACTCAAGTTTCTGGCCAAATAAGAAGGGCTTTGGAGGGTTTTTGTATTTGCAAGTGAGAAACTTGACCTTGCACTTTTTGACATTCAGCTTTAATCGCCACTTAGTGAACCAGCTCTCGCACTGATGTAAAGCTTTTTGGAGTCGAGTGATGTCATGTGCTGGGTTTCGTGCCCGGGTCATTATGGAACCGTCGCCAGCAAACATGTATAGATTACACTTTGCAAACTTGGGGAAGTCATGGATAAAAAAGTTGAATAAGGCTGGCCCCAAGACAGAGCCTTGGGGTACACTAGCATTGACATCGCAGGGTGCAGACAAGGAGTCCCCAACTTTAAGAAGAAAAGTCCTCTTTGACAGAAAGGAGCGAACCAGAGCAATCAGATCGTCTCGGAACCCGTAGGTAATCATTTTGTAAATGAGCCCGTCATGCCAAACATGGTCAAAGGCCTTTTGGACATCGAGGAAAACGAGACCACCAAACATAGAGAGGTTGAGAGGACCGTTTAAATCGGCAACGAGCCTCCATAACTGAAGCTGACAAGAATGGCCTGGACGGAAGCCAAATTGCTCACTACGAATGAGGTTGTCTACCTCGCATTACTCGTTGAACCTCTTGAGTATAGTGCGCTCAAAGACCTTCGAAAGCATGGACAACAAACTAATGGGCCTATAACTTGTGGGAAGAGCAGGATCCAGTCCAGGTTTAGGAATGGTGATGATGACTGAGTCCTTCCAGGCACTAGGGAAATGGCCGCTAAGCCAGCAGTCATTCATGACCTTAGTGATGATGCAGATAACACTGGGAGGCAAATTCTTGAGAGCACTGTTGGAAATGGTATCGATGCCGGCTGCCTTTTTGCTTTTCAGGCGCTTTATAATATCCAATATCTCAGAGGTGCCAATGATATCAGGAGAGCCAAGAGCGCCCTGTGTGTGACCATACCTATCACACACGTCCTTCACCTCACGAGTGATATTGACCAGACCATTGTGACGTACCAGGTGTGCTGGTAGTCACGTGAGTCCGACGGAGGGGGGGGGGTGTTATTTATAAATCTTACCTGTGGATTGATTTGGGTAGAAAATAGTTTGGAGGTCGTAAATGGAGTGTTTTGAGGGATTGAAATGTTTGTAAAATGTAATTTTATTTTGCATATTTAGTTGTTGTTTATGTGTATCGGTATTGTTGTGGCTGATATTGTTGTTTCATTAACAAGAGAAGGGTGATTGTTGAGGGTGTGTACATTATTGGCGGCTGTAAGCGTTGATATGTTTTCTGAGAAGACTAACGCAGCTTCCGATAAAGCATTGTTGTGAGAATTTCGGAGAATAAGAGCTTATGTGTGAATGTTGTTTTGTTGCGCGTGTGCGTGTTTTTTTTAAGTTCTGTTTTTTTTGTTTACATTTTTTTTATTATGATTTGATTCCAACGCTGATTGACTGACGAGATGGATAATTTGATGATAATTCGAACTAAATGACTGGGAATGTTTACAATTGACTGAAACGATACGATAAGTGTTTGAACTATGATGTTTTCTCAGAATAAGGAAATTATTTTGTTTAATTGATCTTTTAAAATGTTTTTTTAAGATAAATGAGTTAGGATCGTCGCGAGAATGACGGAAGCAAGCAGAATTTGAGTGTAATGGAGCCACGCCGATAACAGGGGCAAATGAACGGAACGTTGTTGACTTCGGCCAATGTGTGTTCTCGGAAGTATGTAAATATGGCTTAGCGTTTAATATCTGAGCAGCGGAACCTCCCGGTGAGTGACACCATACCAATTTGATTAGCGGCAGATCTACTAAGAGGGAAAATCAGAATGTTGGATGCGGCACCTCCCACCGCATCTCACGAGACTGAACAGTAAAACTATTACCCTGCGACGTTTCTGTTGTTCTATGAAAGTTGGAGAACTCTTAGAAAATTAATTAATTCACCATTAAGAGTAGTCTGATCTCTGTTCTCCGTTGCTACAGTACGAAAAGCGAACTAAAAAATGCTGAAAGCCTGTTAACTAAATTAGATAAACGATGTTAACGGACGTACTTCTGGGAAATCTGAGGCGAACGCCTTTGCAGCACAAGTGAAGAAGCGGAGCGGTACCCTCGCGCCCAGTCGTCGCACCGTGGGATATTAAGCACCGAGGGATATTAAGCACGAGTAGCGACGCAAAACTGACGCGCGTTTGGGGCTCACCAGTGCCGGTCGCACGTTCGGTTGCTCCGTCCAACTAAGAAGGGTTTCCGTGCCTCTCCCTTAGTTGGCTAATAAAAGGGGTGCGCTGCGCTAAAAAGAAGCGTAGTGTTCGTTTTGTTTGAATACTTAATTCAGGGGACGTGAGCAAGCGGAATCAAACGCGACGCCACTGTGTGGAGAAAGAATCTGCCCCGCCCTTCCAATTAGCCTCTTAATGGCAGTAGGCAATCGACCTCAGATTTCCCCATCGAGTCTCGAAGTGGAGACGAATCCCATTTATTGATTTAATAGTTTATTTAGATTAATGCATGGCAGGATAACATAAAAGCTTAAGGGGCCCCTAGTTTTGAAGATTTTAGCCTATAGATTTGGATATTTAATGTGTCACATATTATAAAGGCGAAATTATGAATAAAGTATGTATCAGTATAAAACGCAAAACTAAGTTCTTGTAAATTATTTACTGGCTCCGAACCCCTGATTATTTTATTCTGAACAACATTAAATTCACTTGTGCATTACCTGGGGGGTGGGATCATCACATCATCCTCTTTGGGCGTAGAGAATTGGCTCATCAGTGAATCGGCGATAATTTGTGCTTTGTCCTGGTCATTGCTAACGAAATGGCTACCCTCTGTAAGCAGAAGAGTGAGTGACCTTTTTGATATTTTCGAAGTAGGCAGAACAATAGTCCTGTTGCTTTTAAGGGCCCTGACTATACTCCAGAGAGAGTTATCCTGGACGGAGAGACTTTTAACTTTGTCGTTCCATCTTTGATTCCTTAAATCCTTAATCTGATAAATTACCTTGCGGGATAGCCTGTTGTACTTCGTCTTGAAGTGGAGAAACCTGGTACGCTGCCAAGTCTTCTGAAGTGGTTTTTTTCGTGGATGAGTTGCCTGATGGAGGGAGGAAGTTCCAGATGGTCTAGCCGCTTGCAATCCACCGGAGTAGCACTAGCATTTGTAACCATCTTGATGGAGTGAGTGACCTTTTTGATATTTTCGTCAATGTCATTGCTGGTGACGGGATCCTGATAGGGAATGTTGCTGTCATTCATAAGTTCTCTAAAAAATTTCCAGTCCTGCTTATAACGAAGATTTATTCTCAGGTCGATATTTATCCCCTCAAAATTTAGTGCAACTGGTAGGTGATCAGATGATAAGGCATTTACTGTAAAAATATTGTAGGGTTTGAAAAACCCCTTGAAAACAGCAATGTCGAGCACGTCACTAGCGGGTGAGTGATCACAATAGCACGTATCTTCAAGAGGGCCAATAACGGAAGTGTCGATCTGATCTACCATGTACCTATAAAGTACCAAGCCACTTTGATTAGTGCATATGGAGTCCCAGTGTGGGTGTTTCGCATTCAAATCACTCGCCATAACGACTGAGGTGTGCCCAGATAGTAGTTCTTCTAAGTCGCGAGGGTCTAACTTGTGAATGACTAACTTGATAACAATGGATGACAATGGAAACTGCTTCCATATTGACAAGGTTAGGTGTGACAATCTTAGAGTGATTAATACCTCTTTTTACAACAATAGCTACCCCACTGGAGGCTTATCTTTCCGGTACACATTGTACCCTGGTAGATTGAAAGCCTTACTCTGTTTGAGATGGGTTTCGCACAAGAAGGCAACATCAATGTTCCAGCTTGTGAGGAAATCGTAGAACTCTGGACACTTGCGAGGGATGCCCCTCGCATTCCATATAGTGTAACATAGCTTACCTTGCTTTATAGCTTTATAGGGGTGTCTATCCATTAGTGATGTGCGATACCAATGAAGCATCGATACTTCCGGTATCGAGTACTTTAATAAAATACTCGATACCAATATCGAGTAATCAATGAGAAAGTATCGATTGTATCGAGTAAAAATGAGTATTTATTTATATGGTAAAATGCATTTCTGAGAGGACGTCGAACCTATACTGGAGCACGTGGAGGCTAACATCACTCATTACAATTAGACCTCACTACTATTACTAGAAGGCTATCATCACGTGTCCGAGTCATTAGCTTTTTTTTTATTTCCCGTGCGCCCATAGAGCGAGGCGTGAGCTCGACAGCTCAACCTCGTTAGGAGAAATAAAAACAAACGCTTCGAAAGATACTTCCCTAATCAGTAGGCAGCCACTGGAATAAAAGCGTTAAAATATTCAACAGAATCTGAATTAACGCTGAAAATCGAACTTCTTCATTAGGTGACTGATAGTTTTTTTCAGTATCGGGTTTCGACATGCAAAGTATCGATACTTGAGCCATATTACTATTCCCGATACTTGAGTACTCGATACCGGCAAGTATCGATACCTTTTGGTATTGGTACAACACTACTATCCATGGTTATTGTCTTGTCTCAGTTTGAGTGGTCTGTGGAAACACCTTGTCACTATCCTTTAACATATTCATTAGGCTGCCCAAATGCCTTTGAATTTTAACCAATTCGTCGTGGTCAGCGACTCCCTTACCAGTAAAGCAGAAGCAACGGACGCAAAAGTTCTTCCTTCAGTTACTTTGGAAGTTCTATTCCTTTTAACTTGTGGGTATTTGGAACACTTAGTATAACTCGATGTGTGCTCGCCTTCACATCGAATACATTTAGGACGATCTTTACCTTTTATATTGGTGCAGTCCCTTGACTGGTGGTCGCCCGCGCACTTGTTGCAACGCGGTGACTCGGTGCAGCCCTGGGACACGTGCCCAAAACGTAAGCAATTGTAACATTGTAAGGGTTACCAGATAGTTGATCCAAGACACCAAAAACTGTATCCGGAATTGCTCCTACATCTGCAAGTACCGCAAACTAAGTGACCTCGTACCGACAAACCCTATGCCACCGAGACTGTACTGCCTACCAAAAACTCATAAAACGGGAAGCAAATGGAGACCCATCGTCAATGGCATAGACTCACCAACAGATCGACTTGGCAGGTATGTGCTAAAAAACTACATCTTTAAACTCAACCTTAACGGACTGAACTTCTCTATTAAGAATACCAGCGAACTATGTCAAAAACTAAGAAACACTTAGTTATTCGATGGTGAAGAGTTAGTTTCATTCGACATTGAGTCGCTCTACCCCAGCATACCACTGACCAAAGCCATTGATACCCTGGCCGATACTATGTTTGATAACGACTGGCCCCTTGGCATAATTGGGGATGTGTTACGTGTGGTTAAACTTGTCTTGTACAACAATGTTTTCATTTTCAACCACAACTGGTATAAAATGACGGATGGAACCACCATGGGGAGCAGTATTAGCCCCTTCATCGCAAATATCTATATCAGAAAACTAGAGAACCGTGCCATATCAGAATTCCTGTACTTTCCGAGGATCTGGATAAGATACGTTGACGATGTCTTTGCTGTAGTGCCCGCTAGCGAGATTCAACAACTGCGCAATAACCTGAACAACCTGTGTCCCAACATCAACTTCACCACTGAAAAAGAAGACAACTGTAGCATCCCCTACTTGGACTTGATGATAACCAGGAACAACCATGGATTAGAGTTCAACATACACCGGAAGATGAATTTCGTGGCCAGTTATCCGGAGTGATTCTAATCACTGCCAACAACATAGGCTGCCTTCCGTCACATGCTGCTGAGGGCCTACACTAGTGGTGTGCGATGGTTTAAAAACCACCATCGGTGGCACCATCGATGGTATGAACCATCATCGAAACCCATTCGATGGATGCAGAATACCATCGATGGGTACAGGAATACCATCGATGGGTTCAGGAATACCATCGATGGTTCTTTTAATTTTTTTATCTCAATAAAATAGCATAAAATCACATTGATAAAGCTTAGACTACAACAGACATTTTATTACTGATAATTTGACAAATGTAAAAGTTGGGTTTAACAAAATTTATGCAAGACATTCAAAGGCATCGATTGTAAAACCTGATACTGGTACTGATACTCTCTCGACAATCGACAATCGAACAGTGCAGGTAAAACGAAACGAGTGGTACGAAAGCAACGCTTTCACTGCCATACTCGTCCAGAAAGTAACCACGGGAAGTACACTGAACTAGGCAAGAAGCCAGATGAAACCTAGTTAAGTCATCCAGAGGATAAGATGGAGTCCTTTCCTATCAGGACGATAGTGTTGATTGTTGATTGACGAGGGACAAGGGACACGAGGAGCTAAGAGATCCAATATTTGGGAAATATCGCCTTTTGGATGTCGTCGAAATTGATGTCCAGGAGGTGACGTGGCCTGCGATGTCTAAGAAGGCTTCTGAAGGTAAGCGGGTGCTCAAGAATACCTGCAACCAGAGGATTGGGATGGTCCTTCATCTTCGGAAGCAGCTTTTTCATCAATTCCTGGACGTGATTACCAATGGGAGGTATCTCAAAATCGTCGGCAATAGAAGTATTTGTTGCAACTCTCCTGTCAAGTTAAGCAATGGTCCTCAAGGTAATGTTTTGGAAAGTTTGCAGGTTCTTCCATCTGGACTTGCATATTGTGGCCCAGGCAGGCATACCATATAACAGAATGGTCCGGATTAACATTTTATATAGCAAAAGTTTGCTATCTATTCCAAGAGCGCTGTTTCGCCCCAGGAGGGCGACCAGGCTGAACTTTGCCTTCTTAGCCTTATTGATAGCATAGGAGACGTGGTCACCCCAATTTAGCTTGGCATCTATCACCACTCCGAGGTATTTGTAATTCTTCACCCATTCGAGCTCTCTACCCGAAAGAAGGAGAGGCTTCGGGGGTTTCCGAAGTTTCTTGGTAATAAACATAGCTTTGCACTTGTCGACGTTTAGTTTGAGTCTCCACTTAGCAAACCATTTCTCGTACTTATGTAAGGCATTCTGCAATCGAGATATGACGTGAGCGGGAACGCGAGCAGTGGTCATGATGGACGCGTCGTCAGCGAACAGATACAGCTTGCATTTTTTAAATGTTGGGAAGTCATGGATGAAAAAGTTGAAGAGTGCAGGGCCAAGAACAGCTTTGACGTCACACGGGTTTGACAAGGAGCAGCCAACCTTTACACGAAATATCCTGTTCGACAGAAAGGATCTAATCAAGGCAATAAGATCGTCCGGAAATCCACAAGTAATCATTTTGTGTATTAGGCCTTCGTGTCAAACCTGATCAAAAGCTTTTCGGACATCCAAAAACACAAGACCACCATATTTAGCGCAGTTAAGAGGAGTGTTTAAATCTGCAACAAGCCTCCAGATCTGGAGTTGGCAGAGTGACCTGGTCGAAAGCCGAATTGCTATTCACGAACAAGATTGTTAGCTACACAGAAGTCGTTAAATCTCTTAAGAATGGCGCGTTCAAACACTTTTGATAGCATAGGTAACAAGCTTATAGGCCTATAGCTGACAGGGAGAGCAGGGTTTACACCAGGCTTCAGTATGGTAACGATTACAGACTCTTTCCACTTGACAGGAAAGTAACCATGTCTCCAGCAGTCATTCATGGCCCTGGTAATAGTCGCAACAACATTAGGAGGTTTAACAAATTAACCCACAAGTTAAAAGGAATAAAACTTCCAAAGTAACTGAGGGAAAATCTTTCGCATCAGTTGCTTCTGCTTCTATTGGTAAGGGAGTCGCTGACCACGACGAATTGATTAAAATTCAAAGGTATCTGGGTAACCTAATGAATATGTTAAAGGATAGTGGCAAAGCGTTGCCGCAGACCACTCAGACTGAGACAAGAAAATAATCATGGATAGACAGCCCTACAAAGTTATAAATCAAGGTAAGCTACGTTGCACTATATGGAATGCGAAGGGCATCCCTCGCAAGTGTCATGAGTTCTACGATTTCCTCACAAGCTGGAACATCGATGTTGCCTTCCTGTGCGAAACCCATCTCAAACAGAGTAAGGCCTTCAATCTACCAGGGTACTATGTTTACCAGAAAGATAGGCCCCCTAAAAAAGCTTCAGATCCAGCTTCTGGTGAGGTAGCTATTGTTGTCAAAAAAGGTATTAATTACACTAAGATTGTCACACCTAACCTTGTCAATATGGAAGCAGTTTCCATTGTCATCAAAGATGCTGATGTTGGAGAGGTGAAGTTTACTTCCCTATACAACCCACCCAGGCACAAGTTAGACCCTCACGACTTAGATGAACTACTGTCTGGGCCCACTCCAGTCGTTATAGCGGGTGATTTGAATGCGAAACACCCACACTGGAACTCCAGATGCACTAATCAAAGTGGTTTGGTACTTTATAGGTACATGGTAGATCAGATCGACACTTCGGTTATTGGCCCTCTTGAAGATACATACTACTGTGATCACTCACCCGCTAGTGACGTGCTCGACATTGCTGTTCTCAAGGGGTTTTTCAAACCCTACAATATTTTTACAGTAAATGCCTTATCTTCTGATCACCTACCAGTTACACTAAATTTTGAGGGGATAAATATCGACCTGAGAATAAATCTTCGTTATAAGCAGGACTGGAAATTTTTTAGAGAACTTATGAACGACAGTAACATTCCCTATCAGGATCCCGTCACCAGCAGTGACATTGACGAAAATATCAAAAAGGTCACTCACTCCATCAAGATGGCTACAAATGCTAGTGCTACTCTGGTGGATTGCAAACGGCCGGACCATCTGGAACTTCCTCCCTCCATCAGGCAACTCATCCACGATAAAAAAACACTTCAGAAGACTTTGGCAGCGTACCAGATTTCTCCACTTCAGGAAGAAGTACAACAGGCTATCACGCAAGGTAAGTGATCAGATTAAGGATTTAAGGAATCAAAGATGGAACGACAAAGTTAAAAGTCTGTCCGTCCAGGATAACTCTCTCTGGAGTATAGTCAGGGCCCTTAAAAACAAAAGGACTATTGTTCTTCCTCTTTTGCTTACAGAGGGTGGCGATTTCGTTAGCAATGACCAGGACAAAGCACAAGTTAACGCCGATTCTCTGAAGAGCCAATTCTCTACGCCCAAAGAGGATGATCTGGTCAATATTACTCGTGAAGTCAAAGACGTGTGTGATAGGTATGACCACACACAGCACGCTCTTGGCTCTCCTGATGTCTTTGGCACCTCTGAGATATGGGACATCATATAGCGCCTCAAAAGCAAAAAGGCAGCCAGCATCGACATCATTATCAACAGTGCTCTCAAGAATTTGCCTCCCAGTGTTATCTGCATCATCACCAAGGTCATGAATGACTGCTGGCTTAGCGGCCATTTCCCTAGTGCCTGGAAGGACTCAGTCATCATCACCATTCCTAAACCTGGACCGGATCCTGCTCTTCCCACACGTTATAGGCCCATTAGCTTGTTGCCCATGCTTTCCAAGGTCTTTGAGCGCACTATACTCAAGAGGTTCAACGACTACTGCGAGGCAAACAACCTCATTCGTAGTGAGCAATTTGGCCTCCGTCCAGGCCACTCTTGTCAGCTTCAGTTATGGAGGCTCGTTGCTGATTTAAACGGTCCTCTCAACTTCTCTATGTTTGGTGGCCTCATTTTCCTCGATGTCCAAAAGGCCTTTGATCAAGTCTGACATGATGGGCTCATTTACAAAATGATTACCTACGGGTTCCCTGACGATCTAATTGCTCTGGTTCACTTCTTCCTGTCAAAGAGGACTTTTCGTGTTAAGGTTGGGGACTGCTTGTCTGAACCCTGCGATGTTAATGCTGGTGTTCCCCAAGGCTTTGTCTTGGGGCCAGCATTATTCAACTTCTTTATCCATGACTTTCCTAAGTTTACAAAGTGTAATCTTTACTTATTTGCTGACGACGGGTCCATCATGACCTGGGCACGAAACCCAGCACATGTCATCACTCGACTACAAAAAGCTTTACATCAGTGCGAGAGCTGGTTCACAAAGTGGCGATTAAAGCTGAATGTCAAAAAGTGCAAGGTCATGTTTATCACTCGCAAATGCAAAAACCCTCCAAAGCCTCTCTTCTTATTTGGCAAGAAACTTGAGTGGGTAAAAAGTTACAAATATCTTGGTGTCATGATCGACTCCAAACTAAATTGGAACGACCAAGTCCATTACGCGCTCAACAAAGCAAAGAAAGCGAGGTTCAGTTTGATTGCACTTCTGGGGCGAAACAGCGCTCTTGGTGTGGATAACAAACTCTTGATATACAAGGTTGTGATTCGTACTATCTTACTTCATGGAATGCCTGCTTGGGCTTCTATTTGCAAATCTAGGTGGAAGGATCTCCAGACCTTCCAAAATGTTGCTCTCCGGTCCATTGCCCAACTTGACAGAAGATTTGCCAACAACCACTCTATCTATGAGGATCTGGGGATGACCCACATAGACACCTTTGTCCAGACTCTTATGAAGAACATGCTACCCAAGATGGAGAATCATGAAAACACCCTGGTTTCTGGTATCCTGGACCACCCACTCGCTGTTAAGGGTCCCTTCAGGTTTCGAAGACCCCGCCATGTCCTGGATGTCTACTTTGATGACGTTAACAAGGCCGTCTTCCCCAACTATTGGATCTTCTAGATCCTGCTGATTTTTGGGGACTCTATTCGTCAATCCACAATCTGACTCGTCCCTTCTCGGGACTCATTCTCTGGAGGACTAAAGAGGTTCATCAGGCTTCTCTCCCAGTTCAGTGCACTTCCTCTGGTTTACTTTTTGGACGGAGCGTGCAAAGTTAGCTTGGCTCCTGGACCACTCGCGTTTTTCTTTTTCACTACACTGTTCGATTGTCGATTGTCTCAGCTAGGTATAGATTGGAGATGAAACGTTAATTGAAGGCGCATTCTCTTAAATTCAGCGGTTTTTTATATCCTATTCTTTAAGGCTGTTTTTTCTACAGGTCTTATTCTGGAAAAGCCCTTTTCAGGGCTAGAAGTCTGACTATTCTTTACTTATTATTTTATATTTTATCATAATGCCAGACTCAGGCAAAGCGTTAAGTGGCATTGCAAGCCAAAAAACAAGTGATGGTAAATATACATATGGCGATTTGCAAAATGATTGCATACGGCTTCCTTGACGATCTAATTGCTCTGGTTCGCTCCTTCCTGTCAAAAAGGACTTTTCTTGTTAAGGCTGGGGACTCCTTGTCTGAACCCTGCGATGTAAATGCTGGTGTACCCCAAGGCTCTGTCTTGGGGCCAGCCTTATTCAACTTCTTTATCCCTGACTTCCCCAAGTTTGCAAAATGTAATCTTTACATGTTTGCTGACGACGGTTCCATAATGACCTGGGCACGAAACCCAGCACATGTCATCACTCGACTACAAAAAGCTTTACATTAGTGAGAGAGCTGGTTCACTAAGTGGCGATTAAAGCTGAATGTCATAAAGTGCAATGTCATGTTTATCACTCGCAAATGCAAAAACCCTCCAAAGCCTCTCTTCTTATTTGGCAAGAAACTTGAGTGGGTAAAAAGTTACAAATATCTTGGTGTCATGATCGACTCCAAACTAATCTAGAACGACCAAGTCCAATACGAACTCAACAAGGCAAAGAAAGCGAAGTTCAGTTTGATTGCACTTCTGGGGCGAAACAGCGCTCTTGGTGTAGATAACAAACTCTTGATATACAAGGTTGTGACTCGCACTATTTTGCTTTATGGAATGCCTGCTTGGGCTTCTATTTGCAAATCTAGGTGGAAGGATCCCCAGACCTTCCAAAATGTTGCTCTCCGATACATTGCCCAACTTGACAGAAGAGTTGCCAACAACCACTCTATCTATGACTAAGAGTCGTGAAAGAGAACCAATTTAATGTTTGACAAAGAGGGAGAAAGAAAGAATCATTCTACACATCATTGTTTTGCTTGACAGAATCGTTTTTCAAGGACCAAAGAAGCATCACTAGAGTTAGACGGATAAATATTAGGAGCGGGTGGAGTGGGACGTAATAATATAATATCAAAGATAATGACAAAACAGTTAAGATGCTCAATATAAATAACCTTAATTGTCTATCTTAGCATTATAATTATTGTCTTTGCATATTAAGCTTACTATTTTATTTAATCTATCTACGGAACCTAACTGACTCCAAAACATCGGCAAGCATGGCTGGTGTCACTCCTCGGCACTTCCCGGATTCGTTGAACCATATCCTCCAGTGAGGCGGGCTGCGTAGCATAAACCTTGTCCTTCAGGTATCCCCACAAGCAGCGCTGGATTTGGGGATGACCAATATAGGCACCTTTGTCCAGACACTTATGAAGAACATGCTACCCAAGATGGAGAATCATGAAAACAGCCTGGTTTCTGATATTCTGGACCATCCACTCGTTGTAAAGAATCCCCTCAGGTTTCGAAGACCGCGCCATATCCTGGATGTCTGCTGTAATGACGTTAACAAAGCCGCATTCCCCCAACTATTGGATCTTTCAGATCCTGCTGATTCTTGGGGACTCTATTCGTCAATCTACAATCTGACTCTCGTCCTTTCTTGGGACTTTTTCTCTGGAGGACTTTAGAGGTTCATCAGGCTTCTCACCCAGTTCAGTGTACCTCCTCTGGTTTACTCTTTGGGCGAGCGTGCAATATGAGCTTGGCTCCTGGACCACTCGCGTCTTTCTTTTCACTTCACTGTTCGATTGTCGATTGATTGTCACTTACCATCTGCATCATCACTAAGGTCATGAATGACTGCTGGCTTAGCGGCCATTTGCCTAGTGCCTGGAAGGACTCAGTTATCATCACCATTCCTAGATCTGGACTGGATCCTGCTCTTCCCACAAGTTATAGGCCCTTTGACCAAGTCTGGCATGATGGGCTCATTTACAAAATGATTACATACGGGTTCCCTGACGATCTAATTGCTCTGGTTCGCTCCTACCTGTCAAAGAGGACTTTTCGTGTTAAGATTGGGGACTGCTTGTCTGAACCCTGCGATGTTAATGCTGGTTTACCCCAAGGCTCTGTCTTGGGGCCAGCCTTATTCAACTTCTTTATCCATGACTTTTCCAAGTTTGCAAAGTGTAATCTTTACTTATTTGCTGACGACGGGTCCATCATGACCTGGGCACGAAACCCAGCACATGTCATCACTCGACTTCAAAAAGCTTTATATCAGTACGAGATGTGGTTCACTAAGTGGGGATTCAGCTTGTCTGTCTGATCATTTCTTCCCTTGGATGCTGAAGAAGGCAGCTTGGCTGCCGAAATACGTATTCATCAGAATAAATTCGTTATGTGGATTAGTGGTTTCTCTGTTTTCTGTTGTTTGATGTCCATCCACGGTTTCTGGCTCCTCATTTTTCGGTTTTTCCAGGTTATTGTTTGCTCGACCAATCCACTGATGTGATTTCTTTTTATGGGGATGTGTAAAGGACAAGGTCTTCACCCTACCCGTTCCCCGTGAAAGAACACCTTACGGTAGCGATACGTGGGATTGATGGAGACATGTTAATGCGGGTTTGGGACGAATTCGGCTACAGGGGGGCATATTGAACATCTCTAACTATGTCACAATAAACTTCCAGAGTTTTTCTTTAAGAATCCGTATGTGGTGTGTCTATATTCTGAATAGCTTTATGTAATAAATTTTTAAAAGTTTGAAATTCTTTTGTAATCACCCTGTATTTTTGTTAACAAGCATCTCTAACATTCGCTCGCACTCAATTTTTTCTTCACATGTTTTTTCCCCAGAATGTTCGCTCTCATCTCCCTCAGGAGGTGACCGCTGTCATGACTATTCCCACTCTCTCTGCTTGCCCATCACCACTCTCTATCTCTCCCTTCCCACCAAAAGGGTAAAGAGAAAAGATAAATAATATTCTGTAGCTGATTAAGCAATAGTAAATACATATTAATTTAATAAAATTTAGGTGCCATGCTGCGTATTATACAATAATTTCATTTGAAGTTCATCAAAACTGAATGCTACTTTATCACATCGAAGTTGCATTCATATTTACATGTTACTTTCACACTATTTTTCGCGACGAGAAATTCAAATAAAAAGTGAATGAATCTATTGTATAATGTATAATTAAAATACTGTGCCGTATATTATAAGTTAATTCCGTTTGAAGTTCATCAGCACAAAATGTAATTCCATGGCTGTGTTCGTAAATTTATTCAAAATGGCGGCATGCGAAGCGAAGTCGTGTTTATATCTCCTTCGAAGTTAGTTTCCTCGATATTATCCAAAGATAAATAATTTTCATAAGGCTGATTACTAAATATCATAAATAAATAGATATTAATTTGATAACTTTTGGTGGAATAAAATAAGTACTTGTTTGCTATTCAATCAAACATGGCAACAGCTGGTAACAAAACAAATTTGAATTCCAATAATAATGATTAAAAATAAAAAATAATAAATAATAAAAAATGAAAAAACTCCCTACCCCATCCCATAATGCAACTCAATAAGAATATTTTTCGGGCGGGTTAGTTGCATTACAGGTTGGGGTAGGGAGTTTTTTCAATTTTTATTATTTATTATTATCTATTTTTAATTATTATTGTTGGAATGGACGATGTCCACGATAGAAAGTGCGCACACGCTGTTGTTGTGTTGCCATCTGGTGGCATAATTTGAAAGCGATCAACCGGGTCACCATGTGCGCTACCAACACTGAGAACATGTGCTTTACAAACGCGTACAAAATACTGACAAATCATTCAGTAGTTTGGGGGGTAAAAATATCAGAAATGCCTCAACTAACCCAAGATATCGTCCATCAATATTTGAGAACATCATTATTAAAAAGATATAAATATGTAATAGATGATTACATAAAATCAATGTTTACTGCCAGACTCTCTTTGCTAGAATGGGCATTAAAAAGTTAAGTGCAAGCAAGCCAAAGGGTAGGATTTTATTTTGTTGTTATAATCCTGAAGAATAAAGAAGTTGTGGATACATATTGTGAATGTCCAGCTGGGTAAGCATAATTTCCATTTATTTGTAAGCATGAGATTATATTTAAATTAAATTAAACTACTTTTAAAATCTAAAGATTAATTAAAAATTTTAAAAAGTTCTTTAATTTTTATCTACTGAAATGATAACTGTGATTTTTTTATCACGCTTATCATTTAAAAGTTAGCTTAAACAACTCTGAAATGTGGAAATTAAAATAATTTAGTTTAACATGTACAGGTCTAAACTTAAATTGAATAAAAGAAAAAGAAAATAAAAATTAAATGAATTTGTTTAACTATTGCTAGTGTATAAAATCTTTAAAGCAAAGTTTGACAAAGCATTAATTTACTTTCATGTAGATGTTTTAATCATTGTAATTGAAATTTTCAAGCAATAATTTATTGTGAATTTATTTACGTTTCATTTAATTTTAATTTACATTTCATTTACACAAGCATGTTTGCTTTTCAAGATTTTAAGGCAATGCTGTAAGTGTTTAAAGCATCAGTAGAAATAAATTAGAAACAAGATAAGAGGAAAAAGGTTTTATCAAACCAAGCTTTTATAATGTTTTATTTAGTGGCAACAATACAGCTTAATTTTGCAACAATAAACAATAGATACATTTACCTCTCGCCATAACGAAATGTCCAATTGTTACAACAATCAATTCGTAGTAATGAGTTAGTACCATTAAAACACGAACCAATGAACCGATTTGAAAATTTTTTTCTTTATCATAAATTGTCATCGATTCTACATAAGTGTGTCAAATTGCAGCTCCCTAGCTTGTCGGAAAGTTGGTTTAATATTGATTACAAGATTTGACCTAAACAAACTAACACAGCAAATTTATAAAAAGCTTATAATAAAATTATTTAACACTAATAATGTCTATTCATTTGAATAGGCTACTGAAATGTCATCATATAGGAGCAGTACTGGAATATTACTTGCTACTCTTAAAACAAAATGTATCTGAAATCCCAGAAAAACCTGCCTGCACAGATACATTATGTAAATGGAATGATCCCGGGGCATCAACTTCAGCGTGCAAAAAAATTACAGATCTCAAAATTCATTCATTGAAGTCAAATGTAAGAGGATTTACAGTC
The DNA here is from genome assembly GCA_023313115.1 of Rhysida immarginata. NCBI lineage: Eukaryota > Metazoa > Arthropoda > Chilopoda > Scolopendromorpha > Scolopendridae > Rhysida > Rhysida immarginata. The sequence continues at coordinate 125,426 of JAHWFO010071467.1, read as the reverse complement.
CATATCAATTGATGTAATAATTGTTGCTTATAATTATTTTTAAGTAATTTAAATTAATTGCTACAGGGGGATGTCACAAAAGCCAAAACAAAACGGCCAATACCTTCAGAATATGATCCCAGAATAGTAAAAGTTGCAACGGCTGAAGACAGGACAAAATTATTAAATGCACTGAAGGAGTGCATACCAACATCTGGCTGCATTTGCGATACATTTTTGGAAAGTAAATAGTATTCATATTTTAAATTTTCTTTTAAAGTAATTTAACTCTTTGTGTAAAGAACTTATTTTTTTATATTAAAGTTAATTACCTCCGTACCACTGATGGAGGGAAAACAAATAATGAAATGGAAGGAGAAAATCCCATTGCATCCCCAAGTAAAACATCAAATTTATTCTAAAACACACGTTTAATTATTAGCATTATTACGAATATAATAATGTGTGTTTTTTCATATTTTCAGGCTCTGAAAGAAATGTTTTACGTGATATTAGCAATTTTCAAGATATTCAGGATATTGCCTCTTCGGAATTTCAAAAGCAAGTTGATAGCTTCATTAAAAATCACTATAAAGTGTTGACAGCTAATGAAATTCAACAAATACAAGCCCAAACCATTGGTCAATCTGAAAATGATAAATGGTTCCAAGAAAGGAAAAATCATTTGACAGCTTCTTTTTTTGGACAAGCAGCAAAATGCATACGGTGTTGCAACAGCATTTTAAAATCATTGTTATATTCTGCACCATCTAAATATTTACCCTCATTGATTTACGGACGTAACATGGAAAGTCAAGCTGTGGAAATGTACAGAAACTTTATGATTACTACAAAGACAAACATTGTCATTACAGAATGTGGGTTGTTTGTACACCCACAGCACTCATTTCTAGCAGCATCACCTGACAGACTGATTCACGATTCATCCGAAAACCCAAATGAAGGACTGTTAGAAGTAAAGTGTCCGAAAACGGCACAAAGCAAAACTATTACAGAAGCTTGCAAGCAAAAAACATTTTGTTGTACAATCAAAAATGATGTGTGTCAGTTGAAAAGAAACCACAACTATTACTATCAGGTAACTAAAAAGAAATTTTTATTTCATACTAATATACCATATTATTATCAATTTTTTCAAGTTACTTGAGGGCATTATAGAGCATAATTTATAAATTTTTAAATAAATTTTTTTATTTTATTTCACAGATTCAAGGCCAGTTAGCTGTTACTGGCAGAAGTTGGTGTGACTTTGTAGTGTTCACAGAAAAAGAGCTACATGTTGAAAGAATCCGGTTTGACCCTGTGTTTTGGTCAGATGTGTCAAAAAAACTCCGTCATTTTATGAAATTTGCCTTTGTGCCAGAGTTAATATTAAGAAGAGTTCGAAGAGGATTGCCTTTATATTCAATAGGCCAATATTCCAGCTCTAATATTTCTAAACAAATAATTTCAAAAATTTTATTACGTTTTACTGGTTTGCTTTTGTATTTTGTCTTATGCCATGTTTAAAATTACATAAGAGAGCACAAACTCTTACAATCTGATTTGCAAGGTTAGTCAAATTTAAGGGAATGACACTTGATAAGATTTTGTAAGACTTTATTCTTCTTATAATTCGCTCTATATCAACTCTTACACTAGCTATTTTCCTAGTTGATGCTATATCATTCCTAGGCATCTGACCTGTAGACTTTTTATAAAATTTAGGAGGGATATTCAATGTTACACCACTTGGCAACACATCCTCGATCTCAAAAACCTTGTCTGCCATTATTGAGTGACCTGAATGAAGTAAATCTAAAAATCCAGAATCAATAACAATTCTCTTGTTAGAGGTTGAACCCCCATATAAATCAGAAACAAAACATACTGATCCATTTGGTGTAGCTGCTATCAAAAATTTAAACGTGTTCGCATGCTTATAATTTGAAAATGTTTCTCTTTGTGATTTAAGGAGAGATGGGGTTTGAATTCTTATTTCAGAGCAATCAATAATTAATGTAGTTTCAGGATAATTGGAAAAATGCGAAGGACAAACGGATTTAATATGTTGAGCTGGTAGTATAGGAAACAAATCACTAAGCTCATGATGCAAAAAAGTGATCCAAGTGGTAAAAATACGAGTGACTGAAGATCTTCCAATACCAAAAATTCGAGCTAGCTCAAACATTGGAAATGCCAATCTTAATCTTATAAGAGTGAGAAAAAACATGTCTTGCATTGATAATTGCATCTTTAGTCCTGTTTTTTTTTAATTCTGAATTTTTAGTATATTTTGTCCATTCCAGTAATGCATATTTTGTGCCCTGGGTTTCAAGTAATCAAATAGGGCATTAAAAGCTTTAATATTTGGAAATCCTGTATAAAACAATACAAGTTTGTTGTCATGATTTATGTTTTCAAATCTCAAACAGCACTTGTTCAGAACAGATATTTTTCTTTTCAATTTTTTGTTTTCTTCATGTAAAAAAATCTGTTTGAATTCTATTTCTTTCCTCTGTTCTAGAAAAGAACTGAATTCTGATTTCATTTGCTCTAAAATTTCTATAGTGTGCTTTAATTCAGCTTTCAGTTCTTGATTTTCTGCTTTTAATTTTTCTATTTCAAATTTAATGTTTTCATTTTCCTGAGTAAGTTTTTCAATTTCTCCTTGTAAAGGTGGAACTTGAATATTTTCTTCACTTTCAACTTCCATAGGTATTGATCTTGGATCCTGTAATTATGAAAAAGTTTTTATTTACATACTACAACATCAACAAACTCTCAAAATATTACCTCTCATACCTCTGATACATTAATTTCTTTTTCTTGATTTTTTTTCCATATCGAATTTCTCTGTTTGCATTTCTAGTCTTTGCTCGTTGAGAACGATTTGATGCAAGCTGAAGCTGAAAAAAATTAAATAAATCAAATTTGACATTATGAAATTAAATATTCACGACATTAATAAAGTTCATTAATTTCTTCATGAAATAAATCAATCCGATAGCATGCTACTTTTGTTTTGACTTTTACCAAATTTTATAATCAACCTTCAGATTAAAATGTTGGTTATTTATTAAAAATTGTTATATATTACAATAAAAATTAGAATTGAAAAAAAAATTAACAATACAAATACTTTAGGAGTAGTTTATCCTTTTCTTAATGTCCAGTTCATTAAACTGATTTAAGTAAACTTTAGGAAGAAATTTATATGAATTTATATAGCTTACTCAAATTGATTTAATACATTAGACACAGCATATTCCCGAAATGTTTGTAGTGTTTTAATGTTAATCTTAAACGTGATTTACATTTCAGCTCTTCATAAATTACTATATTTCAATCTGAAAACTGTCGTGAATTTAACGGATAAAATATGTAAAAATTAAAACTGTTCTATCTAAATGGAAATGAAAGCTGCAATAAATATATAATTATTTTGACTACTTACTATTTTACTTGAGGTCCAAGGAAAAATAGATGGCACAGCAGTGGATTTCAAATAACGTCGCCTTGAATGAAGCAGTGGCTTAAAATCACTCTCCAAAAAGTGAGCTGAACATACAGTCATGTTCTTCGTTATTTGGAAGTCTTTGCCAATATCACGACGAATTTTTATAATCCATTGTTGTCTGATGTTTTGATTTTTCGGAAAGCAGTGCCATGTGGTACATGCAGGTGCTTTACCTTTATAATTTTTGCAAAGAGGCACAGAGCAGTTAACGCGCGTCATGCTTTTAGACCCGGAATGAGGGTTGACGATGTTGTTGCTAGAGGGCGCGCGCGCAACGTGGACATCGTCCATTTCAAATTATATAGAATTTGATTACGGAGTAAACTACTAAAATGAAGTTAAAAAATAAGTCAAATTTTTTTTCAGTAATTCTACAATCTCCTTGTGTAGACTTAGCTCCCGTTCAGATGTTTTCGACGCTCGGATAACTTTTTGTCTTCTCTGACCATTCATTATTTCAGTAGCATTTTGGTAGCTGTTAATTATCTTGTACTCTTCGAACAATTATTATTAAGCATAATATAGTTCGCTTATTGATTTGAAGACTTGAGTTGAGGTGTACATTGTTATCAGTAATATTGGTAACTGTCGCTCGAGCAAAGAGACTGCTTCCTTTACTGCCTTTCCACTCTTTCTCAATAGTCTGCTATATCTCAATTAACTCCAGTTACTGATCATTTATAAAGATTTTCAAGAAAATGGCAAATTTTAAGAACTATCAATTCTAGCAGAGGCACTCGATGTTGTCCAGGACAATTACAGTCATATGTAAACATAACAACCTCAATGAGTTAAATAACTTAAATTGCTTTTCAGTAACAAGAACAATAAGAAAAGACTATTCCACATCAAAGGTTCATTTCAATGTATGTGCATTTCGGCAGCCTAACCGAAATACAAGAACTTGATCAGACCAGAGAAGTTCTTTTCTGATAAATTAGAAGAATTACAGAATCACTTATATAGTAAATGAGAGCTAGTTAAAATCCAATTACAGAAATAAGTACAAGTTCAAAGTACAAAAATTGAAACTACTGGTAGATGATGATCAACCAAGCAGATCTCGTTGTTGTCCATAGCAAGTTTATTCTTCCCATAGGTCAGTTGGGGAATATGTAAAAGTTTTGCTAAGTCTCTCAGTGTCACGTCCAAGGGGCCTGCGTCGCTGTTTAATAACTTAGCAGGGTCTTCACTGGTGATGACATAAGACTCTAGGTAATTCAGCAGTTTCGGGTCATTTATGCTGTAGATAATTTCAAAGTCTTCAGGATTATAGTCCCGTCGGCAATCTAGATATGGTTGGTGAATCTCGATACCGCAAATTTTCTTTCCCTGATATATGCCAAATATTCGCCTATTCTTGTCTTGATTGCTCTTCGTAGTAAACAGCATTACATTTAGCAGATGATAATTTGTAGACTTCTGGTCTATATCTGTTTGAACTCCTATAGACCATAGTAAGCCCAAATTCTCTTCGATCCTCTTCATGCCCCTATTTAGTTGCTAATGCGCCTTACTATTTGGCCTTACTATACCATGATGTCGAAAAAATGAACAAGTATTGTTTGGTCAGAGAAGACAAAAAGTTATCCATACATCAGAAACATCTGAACTATGGGAGCTTCTTCTACAGTAGGGATTTGTAGAATTACTGAAAATCATAGAAGGAGATGTAGCCAGAAACTGTGGACACAGATTAACAAAAACAATTCCACAATTCCACATCAAAGGTTTATTCCAACTTATGCGCATTTCGGCAGCCAAGTAGCCTTTCTCAGCATATACAAGAACTTGATCAAGAGAGACACGTGTAACTTCTGGGCCTACTCGATTATTCGAAAAACGCTGCCTTATCAATGTCCTGTCACTGCATCAAGATTATATGCTCATTGTGAAAAATTCTTGGAAACGATCGAAATTCTTGCATCATTACTACCTCAGTTTCCAAAACATTCATATTCACACAGATAATAATCAAAGTGTATCAAGGTTTATTTTAGGAAATATTTGGATCCACTGTGCTACCAAATAAGTTTAGTGATATACCTGGCGTTGCTATTTTTTGATTAAATTTAGTAATATCTGGATGTGAATAGGCAGTAAAACTGAACACATGCAAGCAGTTAGAACTAATACAGTAAAAACTCGTAATGAAAATTCGAAAAAAAATTCTTAAATGCACCCAAAGGATGTACCTCTCAAGTCAGGGACAGGTGAAATAATTTCTAGATCACGTAATTTTACTTTAGATGTAAACTCTCCCTGCTGTGGTGAACTGCTACGATACAAAACTCGTTTTGCATGGAAGTGGATGTACATGATGGTTAGTTGTCTGTGTTCCGCTATCCCCACAATCTAAATGGTTATTCACGACTTGGTAAGCTGTTGTTGCAATTAGCAGTCTGCTTTTGATGTCTTGAAGCAAAACTTGGCCATTCATCATTTTGTATGATCTAGCAGCGTTCCTTCTGTTGATACGTTTGCATTGTCAAGGGCTGCCTGCGAACTTCGATGACTACATGATCACTCATCCCTTGCTCAGTTTCTCAATATTATCCCTAACTCTCCATTCTTTCCGGTTTATGCTCATTTTTAAAGTTTGACAAGAAAATGTTAAGTTCTAAGAACTTATTTCTAAAAAAGCCTGATCAACAAGAACTCTATGCATTGTTACAAAGTAAATCCATATCTATATAGATATTATAAATCAGAGTCCGTTGGAGTGTTTGTCCTTATACAACTCGGAAAATACTCAATGAATCTCCACGCAACTTTCCATATAAGTAGTAAAAGTTACTTTGTCCTATTTAGGATACTTTTTACACCGTGTTTTTATCAATTTAGGAAGTTATTCTCATTTTTCTTAAAACTGAATAGACTTCCAAGAATGTCACTAGATGGCAATGCCAGATGGCCCACTTCTTTCTAGTTACAGACTGTTGTAACTTTAATTTAGCACATTAATACAGGGTGTCCAAAAAGGTCTGACACTTTTTATCTGTGTATTACCAAAAAGCTAATCAAGATAAACATAAATGGATTTCAATAAACTGTAACTGAAAAAGTTTTATTGAATTTCACAATTTCGCCTCTAGAGTGCGGGAACTGA
>JAHWFO010071467.1:97335-110952 GCA_023313115.1 Rhysida immarginata | reverse complement strand
ATATATATATATATATATATATCTCAACAGCAATGACTTAATTGCTCAGAGCGTCGCGATCTTAGACTGGAATTTTCTTTTTCTTTCGTATTTTCATTTATTATTTATTTAAACGCATTTAACGTCTGTATTGTAACATTTTAACATCTGAGGCATCGTGTTTAAATAATCCATCAGCTTTTCTTTAATAAATTTGATAATTGGGGTCTTTGTTACTGTTTACATATACGGTGGCTACGCTATGACCTATCCATTAACAGAATTAATTTTATATTTGCGGTGTAAGACCATGTAGCGAATGTACGAATAACTCCCGTAATAAGAAAAATAACCAGATTTACTACTACTCCAAAAGAAAGGATCGACATACAATAATACTATCACTACCTCTGCTGGTCTTACCATTACTGATGTACTGGATATTAGTAACTGGTTTACCCAGCATTTCAGTAAAACTGTCTGTACTTCTTTCAACACATTCTCGGAGAGCTGTCTACCTATTGTCCCCCCTATTGATAACCTCATCTTAACGGAGTTCACTGATAGAGATGTTGCCTACGGCATTAATAGATTACGGGCCAAGCCTTACAATTCTCCGACAGAGGTTCCTTCCTTTATTCTCAAAGGCCTTCGAGATGTCATAATTATTCCTCTTAGGCGCATCTTTAATTTGTGTCTAAAATAAGGAAGAGTGCGGTTGTGGTTCCTGTCTTTAAGGGTGGTTTTGCCAAACAGACTGATATTGCTAGCTATAGGCTGATCTCTATCCTTTCACCCACTGCCAAAGTCTTTGACAACATCATTCATAAATATCTTCTACAAAATGTCCTTCCTCATGTTCCTGCGTGTTAACTTGGTTTCATTCCCCGACGTTCCGTTGCAAGCAATCTTGTATCTCTCACCACTCATGCTCATTGTGGTCTTGACCACTGCAAGCAACTTGACGTGGTCTACTTTGATATGCAAAAGGCGTTCGACCCTGTCAATCATGAGTTACTAATTAAAAAATTGCGTGCGTATGGGATCGTTGATAACTCCTTTGGATAATGCGCTCTTTCCTGTTGGTTCGACAGTTTGTTGTATCTTTACGATATCATTCATCATTGCCCTATAGGCCTCACTGTGGTGTTCCACAGGGTTCTGTCTTAGGGCCTTTATTATTTGTTATCTTCACTGCTGACCTCCCCGAGGTGATTAGAAACTCCCATATATTGATGTATCCAGATGATGTGAAACTTTTTGGTAACATTACAATTGTCTTAATGCTCACCTGCTTCAGCAGAAAATTTATAGTATATGTCATTGGTGTAAGCAGAATGATCTTGCAATTAATGCAACTAAATATGACAAAAAAGACCAATTTTATCGAGTTCTCCTAGTCTGTTTGTGGAAATGTGCAAGTTGCCAAACTCTGTAGCCGTGATCTTGGCGTAATCGTTGATAGCACACTTTCCTATAATTCCCATGTTGACTGTTCGTCTGAAGGCTTACATAGCTCTTGGTACCATTGTGCGCAATGGAGCAGATTTTCGGTGCCCTTCTACATTTGTTCGGCTCTATCGGCGTCTAGTTTTACCCATTCTGTCCTACTGTTGTTTTATAGAATGGAGGTTCAAATATGCAGTCTTATAAACTGGATAGGATGCAAAATGTTTTTCTCCGGTTTCTGAAGCGGAAATTCCCGAATTTTGATGTACCTTCAGATCTGTGTGCACTCTCAGACCTTAGAATGAAGATTGTATTAGCTGTGTGAACACCGTACATGAACTGAATTGAATTGAATTATTATTATTATTGAATTTTTATCTTTGTAATAATTATTATATTTCTGTTAATCTGTATAAATAAAATTGTGTTTTTCTGTTTTTTATTGTCCTTTTTTTTTAATTACGTTACTTCCCTTTTACTTGTATCTTAAATAACCCCATTTTGGGCCTATTGGGGGGCAACATAGCGGTTTGGCCTTCCAGTTTATTTGGTGGGTTATTCCCTGTTGTTGTTACCTATCATTATTATTATTATTATTATTATTATTATTATTACTTATACCAGATGGTTTGTTTGTTTTTAGTATTTATTTGCCTAAAATGACGGCCGTTTATGGGAATAAAATCATAATCACACAACGAAACTCCGTGTTTACACATTTCGGTTATTTACTCATTTGGTATTAAATGTATGAAATTATACGATTAAGAAATGAGTAAAGAGCGTTTTAATTGTTGGTAATCTTACAAACATGGAAACACGGAATTCTTTTGTGTGATTTTAAAGGACCGTCACTTTACGCAAATAAACTCATACAAGACCCACTCAACTTTTTTTTTTGCAATTTAGTAATATTTTTTAATATATCAAATGTTTAAATCAGTTGTTAATTAGTAATAATTTTGTAAATTCTTATACTAAGCGTTTCAATAACATTAACTGATTATTGTTACATATTTACGAATTATAAATAAACTTTATTAATTTCTAATAATAATTAATAACTTCAGCGTAAAATTCTGAGAAATTATTTGTCAACAGTGGCGTCTTTAAGTGATGCTTCACTGCAGGGCGGATACGAAACGGTTGCTATGAATGAGTTGTTCATTTGGGTGTCTCTGAGGGATGCTTCTCTGCACTGCACGCAGTGCTCGCAGTTACTAAAAGTCAACTTTGCCCTAACGAGCAATCGCTTTGCCCATCTTTAAATGCTTTTCTCGCATGCTTGTTCATTGCATAGCCAAATTCCAAAATTTAAATATCCAATGGAACATCGCCATGATTCGCTAGATGCGCACTCGTCTGCCTCTCCTTTTGATTGGCGCTCTTAGAGCTACTTAACGCGCTCAGGACCGATTTGTTTTTAACCTGTAGACTTTTGCTTCCCCTGAACGTTGTTTTACCTTGCCTAAAAAAGCTCCAATCTTCCTCCCTGTACCACTGCTTGTCGTCTGCTCCAACAGATTAACTTGAGGTGACAACTGCCCCGAATTCAGCTGTGTTTGGCCGCGTTTAATGAATGCTTGCCCCAAACGCCATGACACTCCTAATTCAGCCCATATTTTCATTAAGTGCCACATAATATGGCCACACCTTTCTGCCAACATACCTGTAGGTTTGTAAGAGATTGTGACATTTTTTTATCGCAAGCCTCGCCTAGAATATTGTACCTAAAATTTTCCCGAACTCTTGAGATATTTTATCCACACATATAACCATACAGGATACATAAAAATAGCAATAATTGTAACTATTAATATTCCTGTGCACATGAAATTATACGGCATAATCGTATTAAGCATTTTCAGTATCTAAGGTTTGATTAAATTTTCCTATAAAACATACAAATATATCAATTTGTGAGGCTCTACATTGAGCATAAGTTTAAATTCCAAACCAATTTCCCTATTTTTTTGTCTAAATCGATTGGACAAACTTTTTGCTTCACATTGTTGAGAATAAATTAATAATGCCTCAAAAAACAAACAATGCCTGCTTTTCCACGTTTTATTTATCTAGAATACGCATGTGAAGTTTGAGTGATTGGGAATTTTTACAGTTATATAGCCAATAAATATTAAGAACAATTTTTATATAGTTACATATTCAATCAATAAAACAAATTAACTAATATGTCCAAAATTGCAAACCTAAAAACCCAGGATTTGCCCAGCACATTCTAGAGTTTGAACACGATATCGACCCTCAAAATTAAAAAAATTCTACATCGTGTGAATGATGTGTAGCGGTCCTTTTTTGAATGGCTAAATTTCCCCCCCTCCCCTTACTAGGCGTCTCCGATAAAACCGTTAAACGAAAATGTCACCTTTTGGTGGGTTTGTTTTTTTCTTTTCTCCGAAAGTTTACAAGGGCGGTCTTTCTTCATATTCCAAGTTGGGGCCACCCCGAATAGTGGATAGTAAGTCCCTTAGTGAGTGGCTGAAGTAGTCAGTTTACGCTCCCTTATCGTACCCTTGTTGTTCCCACACTCCCTGTAAAATGAATTGCTCTAGTAAACATCTTTTTTTGCAGTTAAGTGTAAAACACTTTAAAAGACTTTAAAAGCGGGTTTTACAAATTGCATATAATGCAGATTGTAGACTATTGGTGGGCTGCATATGTGAAATAATTTTAAATATGGAAATCTTTTTATAAATTAAATAGTTTATGATTATAATTTTTTATTTTTAAATGTGAATTTTTATAATTTTTATTGAAAAATTAATTGGGAAGTTAAATTAAAAATTGTAAACTGTATTCATTTTTTGGAGGTTCCCGTGACCCCCTCCAGTTGCCGATTTTATAAAGGGTTCACATAACGCGTTCCGAAGCGATAAGCTGTAATAAGGGGTGCTATACTCTTCTGTAAGGGCTTATTTTATTCGCGGGACACAGATGGTTCCAAAGAGTCTGGCCAGACTAACTGTTCAAGGGAATATTTGGTATATTTAACGTCTTCATGATCGTGAAGATAGCAAAGATGCGCAACCCCCCACCACGGATTATTAAGGTGCAAAGTACAGTTTATTCTTAAGTAACAGGCCAAAGGTGTTGTAATTAGAGTAGGGGTGAATGACGAAATGTCTTTTGCAGACATATTCTAGTTTTTTTGTTTGGTCGCCAAACTTGTCATGGTTATGGGTTCCTATTTCTGTCAGAACCATTCATAACGTTTGAGTTTGTGGATGGCAAGTTTTACTCGAAGATTTTTAAAGGGCTTATCTACATTATATTATAGAAATTATCTTTATTACTTTTGAAGAAAATTAAGTTATTTAATTTTTAAATAAATATTTACTTAAATATTTTCTAGTTTGTTTTGTCTGATTGGAACGCATTGTTTCTCTTAACACAACCTCAGAAACTATTGTTATAACGAATTTCGTATTGCCTATGTTTCGTGTTTATGGGTGAAAATTGCGTGTGCTCATCTCGAGCAAGCACAAGGATTTTTTATTTTTCGTTGTACTTTTCTTGGATAAGTAGTCAAGGGACGAGTTGGTCGACAGCGGTGGAACTAGTCAGTCGTATCTCATGGAAGTCCCTTAAGATTGGTGTATGTTTCCCCAGCGATTCGGAATCTTAGACTGGTTTTGCCATGAAAACTTAAATGATCTATGGGAATCACTCTTCTTTTTAGTTAATAAATATGGAGGTCTTTTGCGACCCAAACTCAAGGCCTTTTGACGAGGATAAACTGTCGGTGCGGGTTTGAAATTTGCGTGGGACAGAACTTCCGAAATTTTTAGTCGAAATTTGAACGAAACACTGATTCATGTAGGATTACATTTCACCATGTAATTAGCCTGCCCCGACTGCCATGGACGAATGTTCTAGCTTTTATTTTTATGATATCTGATCCCGAAAACGCTTTCCAGGCTGTTTGCAAGCCCCCCAAAGAAATAAATTTGGTGCTGAGCCCAGATAAGGAATGTTTCTCTACTCTTATGTAGAATGCTCTCATGTAGTATCATTGTTGACCACCTTTAGCAGTTATATCATTTCAGCTTGTCACCCTAAGCAGATGATTTTGTTAAACATCTTTGCGAAAATTTGCTTCCGTGGTGCGTAAAAAACTTCGACTCTGAGTTGGTTGTTAACTGCAAAAACGATCTACCTGGTTAATGTATTGGTGTAGGCCCTGATTCTGAGTGGAAACCTCTGTCTCCCTCTCCTCAGTGGCTTTTTTGAATGCTTAAAAGACGTATGCCATCCGTCAACTTTTCCGACTTCGTTTTGACATCAAGTTTCATCGTCTTGTCAGGAGTGATCTCCTCTCTACTATCTTAATGATGCCTTTATTCTTTTCTTTAATTAAGTAATGTTCTTTTTACATTAGGAATCTTTTATATCTTTTAGGAATTTCACCTGCCTCATTTCTCTGGTTCCTTCTACTTGTTGTTCATAAACGTGCCATGGTCCTTATGTTGTACTTCTGTATTTGTCATTTGATTAGTTGCTGTGTCCTTTGTTCTGGTAAGTCTTGTTTCTGATGTTGGATTCTTGAAGTAAGCTAATTTCCTCAGTATTTATTTTTTTTCTACTTTTGTTGCTCGGCGTTTTTGCTAAGCTTGTACATACAGGGTGTAAATTTTAAGTTGACAAAGCAGAATAACTCGAAAAATAAGCTTCACACGAAAAAATGCGTATAATCCAAAGTTGATTATTTTCGAGGGGGCATCTGCTGGTGCTAAAATTAGCCCACCCCCCCCCGGCCCCTGGGGGTGGGGCGGGGGGCAACTTTAAAATTTCAAATGGGAACCCCTATTTTTTATTGCAGATTCAGGTCCTACATAAAAAACTACGTACATTTTGTCTGAAACATTTTTTTTTATTTTTGGTAGATGGCGCTGTAATTCAAGAAAATCCATTTTCTCATTTTTGCGTGGAAATGGTTACGGAGAAATAAAAAATACTTATTTACTTCGTAAATTTTGCCGCAAAGTTATTATTTTATTATTTTTTGCCGCGGATTAGGATAATTTTGTTTTGTTTCGTGGTCATGAGGCCACACAACTTTATAATTATCAAACAAATCAACTGATTAGCTAACTAACTAACCGAACATCCTACGTACTAACGAGTGAACTCATTAACTAACAGAGTAAAAAAGTAAAAGACTGTGTAAAGATGAAGTTATTCCCGTTTAAGATTTGGTGGTCCTTAAAAGGACCGATTGTTTTCGTTTTATTTTTTCTTATTTGCAAATACTTGCAAGTAAATGAATTTCGGGGTGCTTGTATTTCCAGTGAGTCCCCTCGCCTCTCACTTTCGGCCTGCTTGTTGTCCTTAAATCCCTTGCATCTCGCCGTTTTATGAAATTAAATGTTCAAATTGATGACCTCCATCTTCGATGCATTTATTGACTCGTTTTGTAAATTCCTGAACACATCTTGATAACATGTCTGGTGTAATTGCAGCGCAAGCATCTCTTATTCTTTGAATCATGTTTTCGCGAGTGGTTGGCGTTTCCTTATAAACGATATCTTTGAGGTAACCCCATAAGAAAAAATCTGGCGATGTAAGGTCAGGCGATCTGGCTGGCCAATTCACAGGACCTTCCCTGCCGATCCAGCGACCATGGTAAAGTCGATGTAGTACTTCGCGCGCTACTAATGAATAATGCGCTGGACAACCATCATGTTGAAACCACATGTGTTGTCGAAGTTCAATACTCAGGTCTTCAAGTAGATCTGGTAGTTCATTTTCAAGTAGGTTACGATATTTGTTGCCATTCAAATTACCGTCTATAAAATATGGACCGAAAAGTTTATCGCCAATTATCCCACACCAAACATTAATTGACCAAGGTCGCTGATGGTTGACTTCTCGAATCCAGTGTGGGTTCTGTTCACTCCAGTAATGCATGTTATGTCGATTAACTTCCCCGTGGTTTGTGAATGTTGACTCATCGGAGAAAAGAACTCGTGCAAAAAAATGTTGGTTTGTTTGCATCTGCTGAAGTGCCCAGTGACAAAACGTTAGACGGTTTTGGTGGTCATTGCCATGTAGTTCCTGATGCATAGATACATGATATGGATGAAATTTGTGGAGCTTCAGCATTTTCCAAACACTCATATGTGAAATTCCTGATTGCCTTGATATTTCTCTTGTGCTCGCATGTGGATTATGAGCCACAGCAGCTAGGACTGACACTTGATTGTTTTCTCCACAAACAGTAGCTGCACGGGTTCTTTTTTTCTGGTTCACACTACCTTCCGCAGTAAATTGTTTAATAACTCGAACAAAAGAAGACCGTGATCGCGTTTGGCCAGGAAAACGCTGAGCATAAAGCGCGACTGCATTATCAAAATTTCTCCCACTTTCTCCATAAATGTACACCATCTCAATTTTTTCTTCCACAGAAAGATAATTCATAATGTAAATTCAAAAGCAATACGGCGTTGTACACTCACAAAAACAGTTGAAAAATTACAATCTTTTCTTCTAAAGATCAGAATTTAAAATGTAAACATTCTGAAAAAAATGCCAATGTTTACGTTATTTGTTTGTTGACGAAATGTCTTCAAATTACATTGTAGTTAAAACAATGTAGGAATCGAAATGAATAATAAATTAGTTATTTCCACGCAAAAATGAGAAAATGGATTTTCTTGAATTACAGCGCCATCTACCAAAAATAAAAAAAATGTTTCAGACAAAATGTACGTAGTTTTTTATGTAGGACCTGAATCTGCAATAAAAAATAGGGGTTCCCATTTGAAATTTTAAAGTTGCCCCCCGCCCCACCCCCAGGGGCCGGGGGGGGGTGGGCTAATTTTAGCACCAGCAGATGCCCCCTCGAAAATAATCAACTTTGGATTCTACGCATTTTTTCGTGTGAAGCTTATTTTTCGAGTTATTCTGCTTTGTCAACTTAAAATTTACACCCTGTATTTCAGTTTTTTAGTTGTTTTCTTTTAGATTTTTTAATTTTTTTTCCTTTCTTGTCACTCCTCCCACTTCCTTTGGGAGCTGAGGGTTCTTATTTACCACTTTTCTCTTCTTTTTCTGCTGGATTTAATAGACTCTGATAAAATAATAATTTCGTACAGCCGATATTTCCAGCGTTTGTGCTTTGTTTCTGCGAGTGGTGAGCACCGGCATTTCCGTCTTAAGCAACTCTCTTATCTCTTACTGTGGTGACTCGAGCATGTTTTATTTCAATTAGGCATCCATATAATTTCCATTAACTGTTGAGTGACATCGGTTTCACCTATAATCTGTTTACCACTTTACTCATAGAAAATTATTGACTTGTTGTTTCTTTTTTTCTTTTATTCCCAAGCAGGATTGTGATTAGTGCTGTTGAGCTTATCCTGATGGCGCTACTCTTCATTCCTCAATGTGATCGTATAATGAGGTCTCCAAAAAATTAACTACTCCGACATAGAAGTTGTATGAACTGTACCCGTGCATTAATCGATCTGTACTCTGGAATCGCCTTTTTAATACATTATTGATTGTTAGATATTATACCTTGCTTTATATCCTTCTTTTATTTTAATAAAAAATCAATTTTTGCTTGGAATCCCTCTGCTTGTGCCATTGTTAATGCAGATGTTTACCTTGAATTTTAGAAAAATTTCTTATACCAAGAGCTGAAGATGCATTCGAAAATGATAATTTCATCTTCCAAGACAACAATGCATCATGCCACAAATCCAAAAAATTCAAGGAATACTTGGAAGAATGCAACATACCAACACTGCCATGGCTACCCAAAAGTCTGGATCTTAACCCAATTAAAAATACATTATGTGGGGAATTCTGAAGAAACAAATTGCCAGGAAACATCCAAGTGATCTAGAAAGAACTTAAAACAGCAATTCATGAAAGTTGCTCAGAATTTAATATTTCAACGTGCCAATCACTAATTGAATCAATGTCTGGTCATGTGAAAAGTATTGTAAAGGCTCGAGGAGGAGCCGCAAAGTATTAATTTTGTTTTAAATAATATGATTCCAAATTTTTTTTCTTGAACTTTTGATGATTCCAAATTTTTTTCCAACAGTCTTCAACTTTAAGTTGTAATAATTTATAAATATTTTATATACACAATAAGTGTTTGTGTGTAAATGTTACTTGTAGAATAAACTCTGCACTTATTTTTTTTCATAAATGTACACAATGTTTTGAAATTTGTTTTATATCTCCAATGCAACGGTTTCAGTAGGTAGTGATTCCAAACTTTTTACCAGGGCTTGTATTAAGGTACTATTTTAGTTGAACTATGATTAGTAAATGCACTTAAGTTTTGATATAGTTCATTTAGGCCTATTCAGACACAATTACAGACACTTATTATTATGGATTAGAAATTGTTTATTGTTTATGTTAAAGATATACAGGGTGTTTCAAAATTAAGTACAATAAATTTAGTGACATATTCTTCAGGTCAAAAGAAGACGAAAATGTTCTATAGCACTTTGTCTGGAAACGATTTATTTACGCGATACAGCCAACTAAACCCGTGGCTCCAAATTACAGGAATTGTTCAAAGTGCCTGCCACCAGCTCGCACGCACGCTTCGGCTCGTTGCATGAGCGACCATCTGATGTCATGGAAGAGTTCGTCGCCAGCATTACGAACGGTTTGGCATGCATTTTCAATTCGTTTATGCAGATCCATAATGTTAGGAACTTCTGTGCTGTAGACGATCGTTTTCACATGACCCCACAGAAAAAAGTCCAAGGGATTAAGGTCGGGTGATCTTGCAGGCCAGGCTACCGGTCCACCTCGACCTATCCACCGATTCGTGTATGCAGCATTAAGGTGTGCTCGCACAACATGGCTAAAATGTGCTGGAGCGCCATCATGCATGAACCACATGTTAGATCTTATCAAAAGAGGAACATCTTCCAGTAATTCTGGCAATGCATTCTGCAGAAACAAAAGATACGTTCGCCCAGTCAATCGTGGCGGCAACACATAAGTGCCAATTAAGTTATTTCCGACAGTTCCACACCAAATGTTCACGGAGAAACGCTGTTGATGCGCTCGAGCTCTGGTAACATGCGGGTTAGCATCTGCCCAATGGTGCTGGTTGTGAGAAGCTTCCTTGATTGACTACTTTGAAGCTGCTGCTAGCCATGATTAAACTTTAGAGAACGATTCAACAATATGCGGAATAGATTTTCCGATTTCCTCATATAATCTGAGCATCGCGCCTATTTTCGTGTTCATAGTTTGCAAATCAGACGGGTTGAAACTTTTGTCAACAGTTTTTGAAACCACCGAAGCGTAGGATCTCCCTTCAATAGTCTTAGCACCACGCCTCTGCTCACTGTTTTGGGATATTTAGGACATCCAGAGAAACTTGACGTTTGCTGTCCTTCACAGCGAATACATTTAGGTGGATTCTGTCCCTTTACATTTTTGCAGTCCCTGGACTGATGATCTCCTGCACACTTATTGCAACGGGGTAGCTCAGTACAACCCATGGAAACATGTCCAAATCTGAGGCAATTATAACATTGAAGAGGTTTCTTATTGCCCCTAAACAGCTCAACAAGCACCGCCAGTTGACCGATCCAAGTGATTTCTTTAAATGTTCTATTATGCTCAGTGTTTTGAAAAAGTGCCAGGATCAGCGGCATATCAACAGAGCCATTTGCCTTTTTGAGTCTAATTACTTTCTCAGGAAAGTAACTTGTTCTCTTGAGATCGTCAAGAAAATCCTCCAAGTTATAGGTTGTATCAACATTCCTTACAACATATTTTAATAGTTTTTCCGATTTCAGCTGGTGATGCTGTATTTTCAAGATTTTCAAGATGCTGTATTATTTTATCACTCTTAATTCCTGACACTAACTTTTTATGAATGTATTCATTTTGACACTTAATTATAATAAGTGTCAGTCCTGCCAGTATGAGCTGTGATGCTTTCTAAGGGCACATGTTTCTTGATTTCTTCAAGAGTATCCCTAATTGGTCCACCGTGAGTATGGATTATAATCGGAGGGATATACAGGTTTCCTTCTCTATGCGAAGATTGAACAGATCTCTTGGCTTTTTCGCGGAAGGCAACAGCAGCTACGTCATTGATGACCGCTTCACTAGATATATTGTCAATACGCATGCCTTTCTTAGATTTCTTGTTTGAGACAGGTATCCAGTTATTAACTTCCGTATTTTGATCTTCGGTTAATTTACGCTTATTCCCAACATTTTCTATTGAGAGGGACTCTTCACAGTTAATTAAGGGATCATTAATGTCTTGCATGTCATCCACTATCATGGGCGAATTTGAATTAGTTGTATTGAGGGAGTTCATCATTTCCCTAATAATATGTTCAAGAATTTTAAGCCCGCTTGCAGCTTCATTACGGCCACTCTTAATTTCCGACTTTACTCCATCAATTTTAGTATCCAAATTGCTAATATTCTTGGCCAGCGTTTCCACCTTGCCTTCAAGGTCTGGATACTTATTATTAAAAACCGTACGTACAGCCTGTAGCTGCTCATTAATTACAATATCGAATGCATAGAATCTAGCATCCTTGCACGCATCTTTATAAGCTTGATCACAAAGCAACTCTTTACCATCCGTATACTTAACTATAATGGTAGCAGATTTCGACGCAGTGCCTGACGTCGCCATGAAGCAGGTGTGGTGCTGGGTTTTGCCATCCTTAGAAGGACGCACCTACTCAGAACGAGTCAGTTTAAAAGACTTAAAAAAGTCCTACCTTATTAGTCTTCTTGGAGATTCCACCGATGCACTGAAAGTCGTGCAGACTGTAATAGGTACGTCGTCGTCCGTCGAGTGGTAGAATCGTCGTGCAGTAGCAGCAGTAGCGTGAGTGATGTGATAACTGATCTGATCATGAAATAGAGCAGTTAGGAAAGTGGATTGCTTCGTGTCAGTATATATAAGAAAACATGTCACCGAGCAAAGTATGGCAACATTTCCAGAAACTGGACCTGATGAAAGCAAAATGCAAAATATGCAGTACAATTTTTAGTTGCGGTTCTTCAACAAGCCCTTTGCTGAAACACCTCAAAAATCGCCATGTTAGCATTTCACCTGATTCAGCTGAAGAAGAAAGGTAAGAATCTGATCATAAACTAAGCTTATATAATTCCCTGTTTTCTAAGTAACTTTAAATTAGATCACTATTGGTAGGCCTACCTTTGTAACGGTTAGTTAACTTCTCCTCCACGCGTTTTTAACTTTAATTGTTATTGTGATAATCTAAATCTCAGTCGATTACTCTATCCCCACACTTTATCCATCCCTTCTGTGCTTTTAATTCAGAATGCGATGTTCTACATTACTATGCTTTTGTATATTGTCACGTGGCAGTGGAAACGAGATTGGGAAAAACAGAAGTAAGGGACAAATATTTTGCAAAAAAACTTAGTTTATTCAAAAATAAATTGTAGCAACGATACACTTCGATCTGAAGGCACTAACAAAGAAATATTCAAGCACTAAGTAAGTCAAGTTGTTGACTAGTAGAGGATCGAGCAATACCTGCTATGAAAGTTGTACGACAATCGACAATCGAACAGTGAAGTGTACATTCGTTAGGATGGGACGAAAGCAGCGCTTTCACAAAGCTCATCTAACCAGAATAAACTCCAAAGGAAATACACTGAGGTAGTCAAGAAGCCTAACCAACCCAAGCGGTCTTCCATATTATACAAAAAAGAAAGTAAGATTGACGATTGTCAGAAACAAAAAACAAACGAAATAAAAAATACAAGGAGAAATAAGATTATCACATCTTCCAGTAGTCTGGGAAAGAGACGTTGCTAATATCTTCAAAATTGATGTCAAGAACGTGCCTCGGTTTACGATACTTCGTATGCCAGTTCATATTCATTGAGTTCTCCAGTATCCCTTTCACAAGCTTATTGTCGTGAGTCTTCATCTTCTGTATCATAATCAAAAGGAGATCCTGTATAAACTTACCGATATGGGCCATGTTTAAATCGAGGTGGATGGATTGGTTTTTCACCGTCCTTCTGTCCAGCTGGGCAATGGTCCTCAGGGAACATTCTGGAATGACTGTAGTTCACTCCATCTGATTTTACAGATAGTCGCCCACGCAGGCATATCATAGAGGAGTATGGTCCGGATAATCGATTTGTACAGAAGTAGCTTGTTGTCAATGCTGAGGG
>JAHWFO010071467.1:29749-92335 GCA_023313115.1 Rhysida immarginata | reverse complement strand
TATTATTCTTAGTTCAAGATAGCTCCAGTGTGCATTGAATTACCGTGTTGCCTTTACTAATATTTACTTGCTGAGTCGTAATTGTAACAGTTTTCCTATAAATTTAACTTTTTTTTTATTTATGACTATTACATACATGGCAAATTTTTCATCATTTTTACTTCATTTATGGCGCTTACTGATTGGTCCGCTGTTCTACCGAATACCAACGATAGCGGTCTTTTGTTTGACTCGTTTTGTTTATCATTTTAAGCTTGGTTATAATCGGTACTTTACACGTAAAAAGTCTATACGCTATCCAACGAAAGAAAAACTGGGCGTGTCTAATTAAATTCCCAATCTCAATTGTTTGACATTGTTGTTAAATAAAATTAACAATGATTAACAATTGAAATTGGGAACTGGACACGCCCCGTTTTTCTTTTGTTGGACAGAGTATAACTACTCTAGAAAGGAAAAATCTACTATCAAACCTTGGATTTCTCCATATATGCTGTCACTATCTAAAAAAAAATTCCTTATTTCGCAAGCTGCGAAAAAAACCTTCACCTCTATTAAAGACTTCACAAATCATATATAAAATTTAATAAATAGATCGAAGGAGCGATATTTTAATACTTGGTTTAATCAATTATTATCTAACTAACTGGTATATCCAGCGTTGCTCGGGCTCTTTTTTGATGAAAGTTTGCAATACCTGAATGGGAATATACAGTAAAAATTAACACATTAAAAAGTTTAGAATTAAAACAGTAAAAATTCATATAGAAAAACCGAAAAAAATCTTTTAAAATGTTCCTAATGGATGGCCTTTTTACAGTTCTCCCCGGTTCATGTTGGAAGTGTATAGCTGAGCGAGTTTACCGTAGTGTCAGAGAAAGTGAGAGGAAATAGAATGAAAATGAAACAATAGTTTGATCTGACGTTTTTTCAGCCCTGGCTATGGCTCTAGTTCTTCTATTTTGTGTCACCTGACCTTTAAAAATTAATTTGTTTATCAGAAAATTCAACAATTCAAAAATTCTCTTCTTGGGTGGCGATGGATGTACATGATCGTTTGTGTCTGTGTACTATGCAATTCCAACAATTGATAAACTATTAGGAAATAAAGAAATTAAACTGGAGCAAACTCCAAGCATCAGGTAAATGATATTACAACCCCCCCAACATAAGTATGGAATACTTTCTAAATGTCATTGCAGCATTGAAAAAATAATTTTTTTAAGCTACAAATTATTCAGAGAATATGACATGATTTTTTCCCCTTTAATTCTATGGATGGTAAACATCTTTAAATAAAAATACTGGCATGCAACTTATAAATCAAACGAATAGGATTTTTTTAATATTTGGTTGCTTTAACAAAAATATGGAATAGGTTGTATCTATGAAAAATTTGGATATCAATGAAAAAATTAAACCAATCACTGCTTTTATGCAACTTAGATGCAAATATCAAGCTTCACTACTCATATAAATACGATAAAATTCAAGGAAAAAATCGTGCACTCCAATAATTGTCTCAAAATGGTGAAAGTAAAAGAGCTCTCGATTGACCAGAGAAATACCATTAAAAACCTTCATGCTAAAGGTTTACCTCAAAAAGAAATTGCCAGTAAGGTTAAGTGTTCACAAAGTGCAGTATCAAAAATTTTGTTGAAGTTGAAAATAATAGGAAGTGTCAACAACAAACGAAGAAGTGGTAGACCTCGCTGCACATCACGTAGAGATGATAGACAATTAATTACAATTGTCAGAAAAAACCGTTTCAAGACCACAAGAGAATTTAATGCAGAGTGGAAAAGCTGTGGTGTGGATGTACCTGACCAGACTGTATGGCGACGATTGCGAGAACGTCATTACGTTTCCTGCAAAGCCAAACCAAAGCCATTTCTAACCGTTAAGCAGAAAAGAGAGCATCTTAACTGGGCAAGGCAGTATGAAAAATGGACTGTAGAAGATTGAAAACAAGTTTTGTTCACTGACGAATCTAGGATTTGCCTTGGCTATGGCGACAATGTTGGTAATAACGTTTGGAGAAAATCATCCGAAAAATTCCATCAAGACTGTGTTCGTTCATCAAAAACGTTTCCAGCTGCAGTCATGATCTGGGGTTCAATGTCAGCAAAAGGTGTTGGTACAATGGAATTTTTGACAACTAGTGTCAATGCAGACGTTTATTTGGAGATTTTGGAGCATCTAGTTCTACAGGCAGCAGATGATCACTTTGGAGATGCTGATTTTGTTTATCAAGATGACAACGCCTCCTGTCACAGGGCACACAAAGTGAACAATTGGTTGCGAGACAAACAAATCTCAAGTTTACCATGGCCTGCCAATAGTCCGGATCTTAATCCAATTGAAAACGTCTGGGCCCACCTGAAAACTTTAGTGCGGCAGAAGAAGCCACAAAACATCACAGAGTTAAAGAACGCAGTTCGAGAATCCTGGAAAGAAATACCTCCAGAATTATGTGAAAACCTCGTAGCATCGATGCCAAGGCGAATTAAAGCCGCACTCAAAGCTAAAGGAGGACCGACAGAATACTGAAAGTGTATATTCCATATTTTTGTTACACGAAGCAGTGTATTCCATATTTATGTTGAGATATTATATTAAAAAAATATTGTTACTCGTTTAAGTTATAACTTTTGAAACCCACCTTTTGTTTAACATGGTACAATATGGATAGAAGAATTCATAAAAAATGTTTTGTCACATTCTCTGGATAATTTGTAGCTTAAAAAATTATTTTTTCAATGCTGCAATAACATTTAGAAAATATTCCATACTTAGGTTGGGGGGTTGTAATTAGAAAAATGGATGGAAAAATTTTTCGACTTGTATTTGAACCAGGAATCTCGACTGTCATGGTCGACGCCTCTACTAATTGGGCTATCACAGACACCTGAACAGCCATGCTGTCACTAAGTGTCTTAAAGACAATCAAATATCCCTTACCTGATGTTTGGAGTTTGCTCCAGTTTAATTTCTTTATTTCTTATTGTGTGTTCATGAAACTTTCTGATGTTTTGGATAGGAGAAATTCACGATCTGTGAACTGGGTGCCCACATCCCATTGGGCTTTCCTTCTTGACAACTTGGTTGTCTTTATGACACTTAGTGATAGCATGGCTGTTCAAGTGTCTATGATAGCCCAATTGATACAGGCGTTGACCATGACAGTCGAGGTTCCTGGTTCGAATCCAGGTCGCGGAATTTTTCCATCAATTTTTCTAATTGGTAAACTGTTGCAATTCACACTCTGCTGTCGAGGTCTTGAAGCAAAACTGGTGCATTCATCACTTGGTGTGATCTGGCAGTCGCAGTTTCTTCAGTTAACACATTTGCATCGACAACCGCAGGGTCACTCACCACTTGTTTAGTTGAAGCAGTGTGCTGGAAAAATCGATACAGCACCGAGTTAAGGGGCTGCTTTCTCTGCCGCCTTTCCACTGTTTCTCAATAGTCTGCTAACACTCCATTATGTCTATTTAGTGCTTATATTTAAAGCTTTTCAAAAAAATGTTAAATCCTAATAACTATCAATTCTAAGAAAAGCACAAAAGACAGGCATTATATGTATTGTTAAAATTTCCGACGCTTTCTCACCGATTCTCAGAGGAGGCAGACCCTTCCGGCTGTATGCTGCCGACCATTATGCGAAACTTTAAATTATGGTCAGGAAATTAGGAAGCCCGAAGAATATTATATTTTATAAGAGGGTGGTCCTCGATTTATGCATGTATGTCGTGTGTCCTCAAAATATTTTTGTTAATGAAGTTTACAAAATGATCAGTCTTGAGATTCATTTACATGTCTTAATGAACATGTCTTACATACATAATTATTTGATTGGCTGAATGTGGTATATTTTCTCCAATTTTTGTATTTAATGATATATCTTTTTTAGAATTCTATTTTGTTTTCACTACTGTTGAAACAAACAGAGCAGTCTATTGTTGAACAAACTTTATCTTGCATTGTTCATCATGAGATATATATTTTTGGTCAATGCATTTTGCTGTGAGATACCTTTTATCAGTATGTGCTGCCATCAATTTGAATATCAATTATTCTCGATAAGTATTATTTTTTCGAAATCCCATGTAGACAGTGACCTTCTTCCAAATTTCATCAAGATTGAAATTAAACTATAGATTTATATGAGAAAGAAAATCGCAAACAACTTTCATCCTTATCTACAGGGTGTAAAGTATCTCCTTCAAAAAAACTACACTACGATGTAGACGAAATTCAGGCGATTAAAGTGAAATAAGACACTTGGCGTCGCAAATCGCAAACAATGCCATAAATTGAACCTCAAACTAAGCTGAATGGAGTGGCGCTGATTAGCACGAGCCAAATTTGGGCGACTGTGTTCGCGCAGTGCGGCCTGGCTAGTTCCTCCGCTCCCCACTACCTCATCCCGAAGAGGTCCGCCTTCCACTCCAACATGACGTACTCTGCTTTTGCGCCAGAGTTAGTAGCACGAGCAGTACCAACCTTGTTTAATACTGATAGTGGACCTCTGCTCTCGCGCCTTGCATTTATCGTCACATAGGAGTGGAAGGCAGACCTCTTCGGTATGAGGTAGTGGGGAGCGGAGAAACCAGCCAGGCCGTGCTGCGCGAACACAGTTGCCCAAATTTGGCTCGTGCTATGCAGCGCTATGCCATTCAGCTTAGTTTGAGGTTCAATTTATGCCATTGCTTGCGATTTGCTACCCCAAGTGTCTTATATCACGTTAATCACCAGAATTTCGTCTACATCGTACTGTAGTCTTTTTGAGGAGATAATTCACATATAAAACTAGCAGAGGACCCGAAGTTGCCCGGGAAAATTACACTTGGAGGTAAACAGAACAATCTCAAGAAGTTAAATTATAACTCCAAATTAGTTAAATAATCACTCAATGAATTGTAAGGTTTGCAGGCTATTTGGGGCAGCCCTGTATTGAATGTTGAAATTATGTGGACATTTAATTTTTTAGTGTGACTTGTTTTATATTAATTTTATTGTTAATTGTTTTCGAGGAGATTTTAGAGCTAATGTCATGACTCGGATTGAATTAAATTGGAGCCTTTGGAATTTCAGAGTTTTATTTTCTTGAATTTTGTCTCCTGTTGAAAAAAAATGAAATTTGTGCTCATTGATCAAAGAGCACCTTTGGCACCTTGGTATGAGAGCTGAGGAAGGGAATTTGTTGGCTCCACAGTGTGCGTATGAATCCCATCGAGGATTGATGAACAGTAGAGCATCAGTTGGGATATTGGAAACCGGCAAGAGGGACAATGGAGATTGGAAATCTCAGGGATTGTACAGGTATTGGACATTGAAACTGAAATACCTTCGCAAATAGCACTGAATACCCCCAGGGCTGAATAGAACCTTCTGCTAGGTAATTAATCGTATGCATATCAATGAATTACGTGTCAGAGTTCTTGGTAGTCACTCCAGTAGAAAAGTTCGATAGTAAGCTTCAAATTGTCTATGCAGAGCGCTATAATGGGAGACATATCCGACTTCAAAAGAGGGCAGATTGTTGGCGCGCGTCTAGCAGGTGCATCTGTGTCCAAAACTGCCACACATTGTGATGTCTCACGTGCTACAGTATCCAGGGTGATGTGTGCATATGAACAGGAAGGACGAACCACGTCCAGGAGGAGCAACTGCAGGAGAAAACGGAAGTTGTCGCAAAGAAACGTCAGGACATTGACCAGGATTGTTGCACGATAGCGGAAAACCACCGCAGCAGAAGTCACCGCAGAAATGAATACACACCTCCAGGAACCTGTGTGCACGAAGACAATCCGTCGTTACCTGCATAAATCCAACATCCATGGCAAGGTTGCTATACCGAAGCCTTTCATCAGTAGTACAAATGCCTCCAAGCGGGTTCAGTGGTACTGGACGCATAAAACCTGGACGTTGGATGACCTCAAACGCGTCATATTCTCGGATGAGTCCAGCTACACTGTCTTCCAAACAACAGGGAGGATATTCGTCTGGAGGAGCCCCTCTGATGCCTACAACCCAGACTGCTTGGCAGCCACAGTCAAACATGGAGGTGGATCAGTAATGGGTAGATCAGTAATGGTTTGGGGTGCAAACTGTGCAGGACCTCTACCGATCCTTCCCAAGACGTGTTGCTGCTGTGCTGGCTGCCCACAGTGCCCCAACACCTTATTAAATAAAGATTTTGGATTTCTACCAGGTGTTTCAGTTTCAATGTCCAATACCTGTATATCTTAAGCATTCTTCACATGCTCTGGAGTGACAGAGATCCGATTTCTATTGGTCGGAGGGTTGGAGCCGAGCTGATGTGATAGGTTCTGGTGTGACAATGAATTAGTTAAGGTTCAGCTTTTATTTGAGCTAGTGCCGAGCACCTTACCTCCTATTTTAGTCTATTATTTGGCCTCCACATCGCGAATCAATGTGATCGCGGTGTGGGAAGTTCTAAATCTGTTAAGTTCACTTTGTTAAGTTCAGTTTTCAATACGCACCACGTAGATATTTATTTTAGCTCGATGTTACCAAGGCCTTTTTAATGAGTCCACCAGTGGAGAACCAACACAAAAATTGTCCATTGTTTGAGATTGGCTGCCGATTTTGCCTGTTGTTGAGACCCCTTCCCAGGGAGAACGATTGCTGCCTGCCTAGAGGAATGTTTCCACCCTACCATCGTCGCAGAGAGCCCAGCTGAGCCACATCTAGAGGAATCCTGAGTGTCGAGCAGCTGAAGTAATAAGGTAGAGCAAAATGTCTCCTTAATGTCTCAGTGGTCAAGCAACTTATTTTTTCTTGTTTCTTTCATAATGGTTGGGAAGGCATTTAAATCTTTTATATGTTAATCTTGGGAAAGAATAATGAAAATTCTTATTCTGAAAAATTACCCTTTATATGAACATAAACTCTTTAAGGTGTAGAATTTTTCCGGTTTTCTTTTATTTTATTAGATTATTAGAATTATTATTTTCTTTTATTTTATTAGAATTTTTACTATTTTCTTTTGTTAAAATTACATTTTTGTAACAATTATTTTGAAGTTATGTTCAATCTTCCATCTTTGACATTCATTGATATATATTAATGTTCATTGAATTTATCTGTTGCCCGATTCACATTTATTTAAACCTATGAGAATAATTACTCTTTACATTTTACATTTTTTATGTAACTTGTTCCTTTAATCAATTAATAATTTTTGAGAGACATATCAAATTGTCACTTATAATTCTTTAACATAATATTCAAATTTTACAATTTTATGATTTGATCACTCTCATTTAATCCTTTGCTCAATTTTCCCTTTTACACTTTTTCCCAAGTTATACATGTTAATAAATTGAATTTTATTTTGTTATGGTGTTGTGTTCCGATCTGTACTCACCTGGCTTACCTATGCAAATAAATTTAAATATCGGGGAATAGAATATTAAGGGAAAGGGTATTTATATCAGTGTAAACAAGAATTAAATAAAAGGGTGCAGTCGGAATTCTTTAGAATAATAATTAAGACAAATTAATACATGAATTAATCCCCAGAATGCTTACATTTTTAGCAGCAGTGTGACAGGATAAATTTGGAAATTGTTTTACATTTATTTAATTAAAGAACAAAAATCAGGGGAAATAGGATGGAACATTAAGGAAATAATTATTAATTTAATGAAATTGGAGAACATTAGCTTAAGAAAATGAATCAGAATCAGATAAGGGTGCAAGACTGCCACCACCCCCACCAATGGAGCCAACACAGGGCCAAGCGCAGGCTCAGGCAGGAGGGCCAGTGTTGGCTCCACACCTACTCCAGGGGTTTGTTCTTCCCCCACAGTCGTTTGTATTAGCAAGTGAAATAAGCTAATGAAGTGGGCTATATTATGAATTGGAATCAAGAAGCTAAATACCATATTGCAAAAATTAAGTTGAAGGGAAGTGCACAATTTTTTTGTAGGGAGGATAGGGCCATGGAGGAGGTGAATGATTATGAGGAATTGAAACGGGTGTTGATGGAGAGGTTTGGAAAAGAACCAAAGGGGAAAAGTGAAAGGTTGTTTCAGGAGTGCCAGCAAGACAGAAAGGAGCCAATGCGAGAGTTTGCTACTAAGTTGCAAAGTTTGGAAAATAAGACAAAAATTAAGTTGCAGTTGAGGGAGAACATGCAGAAGTGAAACGGGCATTCGCTTGAGAAATTATGGAGGAAAGGGTGAAAGAGATTTATTGAGGGGCTGTTGCCTTCTATTCAAAAGGTGGCTATGTTTAGAAAACCTGATAATTTGTGTCAGGCGATTGAACAGGCAGAAGAAGAGGAGAATGAGAAAAGGAGAGCTACAAAAAAATGTATATTGAATATGATAGAACGTGAAGGTGAAGATTGTAGAGAAGAAGGGGCAGACTAGGAAGAACAGATTAGCAGGGGAGTAAAGGAAGTGTTACATTTGAGTCCTATGGGAAGAAAGAAAGGAGGTGTTGAGTTAAACAAAGAAAGGAAAAATCAACAGGAATCAGGTGTTAAGCCGAAGACGAATGTGAGACAGCCGGGGCGAACTGACACCTCACGACAGAGGAAATCTTACCCTGATGAAGAAAGAAAAGGGCGTGAGATGAGGAGGGAAATAATTTGTTTTGGGTGTCAGCGCCAGGGGCATACAGTGAATTTTTGTATAAGGCACCCAAGAAAATCTGAGTGTTTTTTCTGCCACTGTGAGGGCCACACCCAGTGTTATTGTAGGGAGAGAATTAAGAAGGAGGAGGAGAAAGTATCTAAAAATGAAAAGCCCCCTGTGAGAAGCACTCGAGGACAGGATCAGGGTACTCAAACAAAAAACGTGAAAGCTGCCTCTCTCCCCAAAGGGCAGGAGAGAGGGCAATAGATGCAAATTTTGATGAGGAACAGAAGCCCCTTGCAAGTATTTCCTCTGAGCCTAGTGAACTTATGGTAATAGGAAGCATAGGAAAATTGGCTGTTAAATTTTTAGTGGATATTGGGGCAAAGGTGACCTTATTGGGAAATGATGTTTTAGAGAAAATTATTGAATTAGGTCATAGTGTTATGAAAATGGAGGAACCTGTCATAAATTTAGTGGGAGTCACAGGCCACGATTTTCCTACTAAGGGGACATACACTATATGATCAAAAATATCCGGACACCCCTCACAGATCATCGATTGGCCCAATGTCACATGATAATGACTTGCACATCATTTAAAGAGCTTCCCACACCTTCCGACACAACTCTGCTTGAACATTGGCAAGAATGGGTTGTTCGACAGAGCTCAGTGAGTTCCAACGTGGAACCATCATTGGATGTCACCTATGCGGCAAGTCCGTGCTTGACATTTCCAGCCTTCTTCAGATATCCAAGTCAACAGTAGGCAATGTCATTATGAAATGGAAGACCCGGGGATCAACAACAGTTCAACAACGAACCGGTAGACCCAAGAAACTAACGGACAGAGACCGTCGAGTGCTTCATCGTGTCACCCGCAGCAACCGGAAGTCCTCGGCGGAAAAAATTGCCACAGAGTTTCGAAACGCCTCTGCAAATGATGCCAGTACCATGACAATTCGTCAGGAACTGCACACGATGGGATTCCATGGCCGTGCTGCTGCCCACAAGCCCCACATCAGCAGGGTCAATGCCAAGCGACGTCTGGAGTGGTGCAAAGCCCACAGAAACTGGATACAATGGACCAATGGAAAAGTGTAATGTGGACAGACGAATTTCGCTACACACTCTGGCAATCCGATGGACGAGTTTGGGTTTGGCGCATACCTGGAGAACGCTTCTTACCTGAGTGCACAGAGCCCACAGTCAAGTTCGGAGGAGGAAGAGTCATGGTGTGGGGCTCATTTTCATGGTACGGACTGGGCCAGCTCGTTGCTGTGCAAGGAATCATGAACTCCGACTGTTATCTGAATGTTTTGGAAAACTGTGCAGTTCCAACGTTGTGGCAATTTTTTGGAAACGGGCTATTTCTCTACCAACACGACAATGCTCCGTGCCACAAAGCAAGGCGTGTACAGCAGTGGTTTGCGGACTCAGGGGTCGAAGAAATGGGTTGGCCGGCACAAATTCCCGACCTCAATCCTATAGAGCGTCTGTGGGATGAATTGGAAAGACGCTTGCGGGCCAGATCACATCGGCCAACTTCTGTACCTGAACTGATTCTCGCTCTTCGGGAGGAATGGAGGAACATTCCGGAAAGTACCTACCAACATTTGGTGGAAAGTCTTCCCCGAAGGGTGGAAGCTGTGATTCGGGCAAAGGGATGTGCAACGCCCTATTGATTTCCATGAAATCGTGGCTAGAGCGCAAACGTGCATGTGTCCACATATTTGTGATCATATAGTGTATATAATTACATTTAAATTTAGAGAAAAATGTTATAGTATCATTATGTTATAGTAACACAAATACCATATCATGTATACTTGGGAGAGATACATTGAGGAGATATGGGTTCATAATTGATTTTTACATGAATATATGACATGATGAAGGTAATAAAATTCCTTTTATGGGTTCAAGGTCAGAGGTGAAAGATGCGAAACACAAATCTGGTATTACTAACATTCAGGAAATTATGGAAGCCATTCCTGTTAGTTGTCAACAAAATGTTACAATTTCTCCTTTTTCTGAGGTTGTTTTTGAGGGTAAGGTGGCAGGGAGATCTCATAGACAGCAGCTTGGAGTGCTAGAGCCAAGAGAGATTAATGAGCCTGGATTGTTAAGGGCAAAATTATTGGTTACAGTTTCTGATTCTAATACAATACCTGTACGAATTCTAAATTATTCTGGGGAATCTTTACAGTTAAATAATGGAAAAATTATTGGTGATCTGTATGAGTCAGACGAGAAGGTTGAAATTAATACTACCATTGAGGAAGTGAAGGAGAAGATGATTGGGAATTTTTAAAGTTATTTAATTTGAATCATTGGAGGAAGGAAAAAGAATACCTCTTGAGAAATTATTTGAATTTAATGATACATTTTTGCATCTCGATTGGGATATCAGCTGTTGTAAATTAGAACACCACCAAATCGATACTGGCTCCTCCCCCCTATTGCACAGGCTCCTTATAGGATTCCTTATTCTCTACGAGGCATAATGAATTGGCATGATTGATAATTTATTAAAACACGACATTGTGGAAATGAGTTCTAGCCCCTGGTCTGCACCTGCGTTATTGGTAAAGAAGAAGGTTGGCTCCTATAAATTTGTGGTTGATTATCATAAGTTAAATTGAGTGACAATGGTTGATGCCTTTCCGTTGCCCCAGGTGACGGAAATGTTATCTCAATTGGGTAGATCAAAGTATATTTTAGTGTTTTGGATGCCAACCAGGGCTATTTTCAGTTAGAAATCCAAGATAGAGAGAAAACTGGTTTCTCTGCCACTTTTGGGAAATTTCAATTCAAAAGGCATTCGCCTGCATTATGGCAGCCCACTGCAAATTTTATTGTTAGGGACCTACAGGACAAGATCCTTGTTTTTTTAGACGACTTCATAGCTTTTCTTGAAACTTTTGAGGGCCATTTGGCAAGTTTAAGGACTTTGTTTGAGAGGCTGAGAGAGGCCAACTTGAAATTGAAACCCAGAGAATGTCAATTTTTAAATTACGAGGTTAAGTTTCTGGAGCACATCATATCAGAACGTGTAATTGCTCCTGACCCGGACAAGATACAGTCGGTGACAAAAAATTAGCACCACCATCATTTCCACTGAAATTCTTTTAATGAAACAATGTAATGCTCATTCTTTCTGTAATGCTAATTTTTTGTCAGAAATATCACCTGAGTAAAACAATTTTTTTTTTAAATTATAAGTGGACATTCAATTTATTTTTATGAAGCTAGATTGTTTCTGAAGATATTAAGTGTCTGTATTCCAAAAGAGCATTTGGAATTTTGTTTCATTAAAAGAACTTCAGTGAAAATGATGTTGGTGCTAATTTTTTGTCACTGACTGTAGCAGCAGTACAATTCGCCCCAGAACAGTTAAAGAAATCCAATCATTTTTAGGCCTAGCAAATTATTAGAAGACACATTAAATCATTCAGTGCTATTGCTAGGCCTCTTACAAATCTTACAAGGAAAGAAGTAGCGTTTGAATGGACAGATGATGTAGAAAATGCCTTTCAGACTCTCAAACAACTACTGATCGATGCCCCTATTCTGAAAAGCCCCAATTTTGAAAAACCCTTTATTGTATCAAGTGACGCTAGTTCTTATGTTTCGGGGCAGTTCTTTCCCAAAAATTTGAAGGTAGAGAATATCCGATTGCTTATGTAAGCAGATTGCTGAAAAAGAGTGAGCTTAATTATTCAGTTATTGAAAAAGAATGTTTAGGGGTAATACATGCAGTAAAGCAGTTACGCGTTTACCTATAAGATTCACCTCGTCCTTCAGACAGATCATCGCCCCATATCATGGTTGTTTTCCCTGCGCAACCCGGCAAGTAGATTGGCGTGTTGGGCGTTGGCGCTCCAGGAGTACCAATTTGATCTAGTACATAAGCCAGGTATAAAGAATACAAATGCGATGGGTTGTCTAGAATTCCTATTTCTGTGGTCGCGGAATATGAACCAGTGGTGTGTAAGCAGGAAGTTGCGAGGGAGCAGTGGTTAGATTTAGAATGGAAGGGGATAATTGAATGTTTGAGGAGAAATGGTGAAGAACTTGCTTCACAGAGATGGCCAGATAAAAAGGAAAATTTCTTTTTAGATGAAGATGGAGTTCTATACCATCATAGACACTCCAAGAATAGATTTCAGACTTGGGAACAGATGGTGGTTCCGAATAGTTTGAGGCCGCAGTTCCTTTTCTTGCAGCATGACCTCCCAACTAGCGAACATCTAAAATCAAAGAAAATGTGGAAAAGGATGCAGAGAATGTATTACTGGCCAACCATGAGGGTGGACATTCAGAATTATTGTGCACAGTGTGAAAGCTGTCAATTGAGAGCTCTGTGAGATAAGAGGCGTGACCAACCACTTATGTGGTTTCCTTCAGCCAAGCACCCATTTTTTCAGGTTGCTACTGACATTTTGGGGCCATTAGTTACATCGCATGAAGGTTACAAGTATGTATTGGTAGTGACGGACCATTTTTCCAGATATGCAGATGCGGTTCCATTGAAAGATCAGACTGCCCAGAGTGTTGTGAAGGCCTTGGTTACTTGGGTCTTTAATAGGTATTCTGTTCCGGTACAGCTCTTGAGTGATAGTGGGTCCAATTTTACCTCCGAGCTCATGAGAGAGTTGTGTAAGGTCTTAGGGGTGAAAAGGCTATTCACCACCACCTATCATCCCTCCGGGAATGGAATCTGTGAACGAATAAACAAAACTTTGGTTGGAATGATTCGTCACTACGTGGATAAGAGTAAGCGTGATTGTCCAGACTGGATTTCATATATTTTATTAGCTTACAATTCATCCCCCCACTCATCTTTAGGTGAGAGTCCCTTTTTGTTGTTTTATGGGCGCGATCCAGTCTTACATTGTGATATTTTGACAGCTCCTCAGAGAACTCACTATGATATCGATGAAAACTATAATCGAGAAGTGGAAGTTAGGATTAAAAATGCTTTTGAGGCATTGGAGAAGTGCAGAGAGGAGCAGGAATAAAACGTAAACACTTTATGATAAAGAGACATAAGCCCTATACTTTTAGAGTAATGATTTGGTTTACCTGGCAATTCCACAGATAAGAACTGGATTAGTGAAGAAATTGCATCCTACCTATGAAGGGCCTTATCAGGAGCAGTTTTCTCCTGTTAATTTTCTGATTAAACATATGGAAACTGGGAAGGCAAAGATTGTCCATGCTAACCGTCTTAAGCCTAGAGTTGGAGATCAACCCCCTGAGCCATGTAGAAGACAGAGGAGTCCCAGACCCACATCCCCTGTGGTATTATCCCCAGCATCTTTTAACTATCCGGAAGATGATTTTGTGGCACCCCTCGCCATTATTCAGGAGGGGAGGCAAGAAGTGGCACCTGCTAGACCTTCGAATGCACTTGATAGAGGAGTTGGGCAAAGAGAGGAAAGAGATGCTCCTCAGCATCACCAATACCAGCTTCGTAGCAGAGGAGGAGTCCCCGAGGTTCCTTGGCTACTCCCCTCTGCTCAAGATAAAAGAAATGTTGAACAATTGACAGGGGGAAACTCCGTAAATATGACCCTCGAGTCACATAAGACTCCCCCACCCATAAATGTGTCTGGGAACGCTAAACTTGAAATTTCAACTCAAAACATTACTCCAAATTTCTCTGCTGTAAGCGGCCTCATGGTAGAAAAGCATTGAATGCCATCTCTGAGCAGAAGATAGGTCGGGATAGTAGTCTAGTGAACTCTGCCCCTCCGATTGGTCTGTTCTTGGAAATAGTGGCTGAGTTATTGAGTCTAGATTAGCTTAAAAATCAAGGGATTCAGCTCAGAAAGAGCTAGGAAATTGGTTTGAGTATTTTTGGGACAAGCCATGAAAATGGAACCACAAAATGAAAGGAGTTTTGAGATTTGCTTTGAGATTTGGAATTCTCCAGATTTTAGAATCCAGAGTCTTAAAGGATTTTTTTTCAGTGACAGTAAAGTGATTGACATTCGTTTAAAATTAGTTCTAGTTCAAATGGGAAAATGCATTATCCATAGCATAGATATACCGGTTTTGATGATCTTACATTCTAAATTTCTTTGCCCCGGAAATAAGGTTATATAAGTGGATACTTATCTTTTGTTATAATACATATTTATCACTTACCTTGAGGGATAAAATTTTGTTGAACAGTGTGTGGTGTAAAATATTTTTAAAAATAGGTACACTCATTATTGGGTATGACAAAGTGTATTTATTAAACCTGACAGTGTGCAAATTTAAACAGCACTATTTTTCCCTGGTATGAAATGACTAAAAACAAGCTTAGAAACTAATTTTTTTTGGGACCCTCCCTTTCTGAGTTGTCTGTCCGATCATGAAGGAGTTGAGAAAATTTTGTTACATTTCACTATGAAAATCTGAAATTTTTTTGGCTTTATCCAATGGGGTGACATTGTTAGCCTATTAATACATTATTAGAGACTTCTGTGTTTTCATAAGAGGGACTCTTGTTTCTCATTTGGGTGTATTTGGTGTTCAGTGATTATCCTAACTGCACTGTGTTGATAAGCGCAAAACACTGGGTACGATTTTTTTTTGATATTAGTGAAATTATCAATTGGGCCGATTTATGTGTAATAAACAGTCCAAAGCAAATGTTGAAACACTTTTGGATGGGTTTTTGAATTTTAATACATTTAAAAAAAGTACATGTGAAGGGCCCTCTGTTGTTTTATCTGATTTAAACTAACTGCTTAATTATTGTTGTAATAATTGCCACTGCCATGATGCAAAGCCCTCCTAACCTGATCACTCAGGAGGGGAGCACGCTATAGAGAGGGTGGTGAGGTGCACTAACTCCTCCCTCTCAGT
The DNA here is from genome assembly GCA_023313115.1 of Rhysida immarginata. Classification (NCBI taxonomy): domain Eukaryota; kingdom Metazoa; phylum Arthropoda; class Chilopoda; order Scolopendromorpha; family Scolopendridae; genus Rhysida; species Rhysida immarginata. Next base: position 76,859 of record JAHWFO010071467.1, on the reverse strand, counting down.
TCTAATGAGGCTGTTTGATGCATGCAAAGGAATTTTGGAATCCTCCCTCAACAGAAGAAACCGGTGAATAGTGGCTCTTCATAAAGTAAAGGTCTAATCAATCACATGAGTAGGACAGCGTATGACCTTGTTGGAAATAGTCCCTTTAACTAAATTGCCTGCCTCGTCTTTCGGTGGATTATTTTGGGAGAGGGTCTGCCCCCCCCCCCCCCCATGCATTCAATTTAGAGTAATCAATTCATTGCATACATGCACTTATTTTATTTTAGATCTATTGAACATACTTTCTAACATGTGAAACTTGACCATATGGAATTGATTATCATATTATAAAATTCTTAAAAACACTTATTCTAAAAAAATATAAGAGGGTTTCCTTGATGCTTTATCCAATATTTAGAGCTAAGAATGGACGTATAGAGTAATGGCTAAAACAGTGTTTTCATGTTTTTTTTCTGTTCCACTAGGGAAGAATCTCAGTGCCGGGGATGGATACGGAATTAAACTTTTTCCGTAGCCCCGGGTTAACCCCTTTTGTATTATTCTAGCCACAGTGGTCCCATTCAAATTGTTCCCTTCTAAATTTACCAAATCCAAATTTTGCAATGTGTCACATCCCATAATGACATTATAATTTCTAACAATTAATTTTTCTAATAGAGTAGATAGGTTTTTCTTGATCTTTCTTTTTATAGTCCCAACATGTTCTTTGTTTTTATGATTATTTTACATGAGTAAGTTAGCCTATGCTTGACTTTGTTAAAAACTGTATCTTTCTAGTTTCAGTTAAAACTTTAGTGGCTACAAAGTCATGTTTTATAATTAGCCCAGAACAAGGATTAATTTCTGATCATCAGACCTAGTTGATCTGATTGTTTGCCATTTGAGTTCGCATTTTTAATAACAGTAGTAAACAGTAGAGCCATGAGTAAACATTACGATTAAAACCTTTAATCATTATAAAATTGAATATATTATTAACAAAACATATTTATTACCCAGGTAAAATGGTCTTACAGAGTGAATTAAAGGAATTATGGAATGCTATTTAAAGTCTAGTTCAGTGTCGCCCTTCTTAGTAAATTTAACAGATCTACCTTTCCCTGACCAATGTGAATTTGAGTATTTATTCCCTCCATTCCAGCTTGTGCCGTTACTTCCCGCTGGAATTTTTTTTATTTTGGTTTCACTCTTGGTACCTGGTGAAAACAGTTTATTATACCCTGTTAGAGATTTTTGTGTTCACCAACATTTTCCATGGCTTTATCTTCTTTACAGAAGAATAAAGCTGGCCCTGTTTAAGTAAAATCTTGCTATGAATAATTATCACAGAAGAAGCTATTAGCCACACATAACATTTTGTTCTAATAGTTACCAATCTTAAAATTAAAAGATGTTCCTTTCACCTATTGTAGCCAAAAATATAATTAGTGGGGCAGTTGTGTTTAGTAGCCTAAGGTGTGCTAATAAGAGTATGATTTGTTTTAATATATAGGAGAACTGTTTAAGTTACTGTCATTAAAGATTCTTAGGCTCTACAAAATGCGCCCCCTTCCATATTTCCGTATCTTATATGAATTAATTCTTAAATTGTTGATGGGTACGAGATACCATGTTATTCTATTAAAATTAACTTAATATTAAATAGTAATGGACGCCTTAATCAATAGCAGTCACAAGAAGGATGTAAACATTTGAATTTTAGAAAAGAAGATCTTAGAACCATTTACTGTGACATTAGGTTACGAGAATTTTATTAATCCTTTGGGTTTCAGCTTGGCATCTAGCTTGGCTATTTCTAGTAACCCCCCTCTCTCCTTCTCATGAACACTTTCGAACCCATTGTAAGTTTAAGATGATTAAGTGTATAGCTCAGCCTTTGCATGGAAACTGGCTGAGAATGCATTCGAGTCATGAATGATTATGTAATGAGTAGGGAAAATCGTTCCCTGCCTAATCAGTTGGGACACGAGGAACAAATCATGTATAAGGCCTTGTTTTAATTGCTAATGGGTCAATTGTTTTATTTTAAAATATCTAATAAATATTGGGCTTTAATTAAGTTATAATGTTTTGCCTTTAGTATGCTTATTGCTGCTAGAATTCCTAAGTTTTCAGAATAAAGAAAAGAAGAGAATTTTTTTTTTCTTTCTCTCGCTCCATTTCTTAAGGAAAGCCTAAAGCTAATGACTGCCAAATTTTCTTTGTCCAGGATAGTCCATGATATTTTCAACCAGTTTTCTCTCCTTACCTATAGAGGTTACAGAGAATTAGAATTTAAAGAACAGATTCAGTATAAAGATAGTCTTTGGCATTAATAGCAAAGAAGGAATGTTTTGATCTTACCGGTTCAGTCTGTATCGTTCTGCTTGCTTGTCCTGTTACTGACGGCGTAACGATGCTGGCCACACCGATGTGTTGCTTGGCGCAGGAGGGGAGCAGGTGATCATTCTCCGGTACGTAGACGTGGCGTGCGGATGATGGAAATAGTCGTTAAGCCGTCACAGGTTGTCATCCGTATGAATTAGCTGGAATAGTTGGTGAATAAATCTGATGTCAAGACGAAACGATGCTGTAATTCCTACCCTAGCCGGCGGGCGGGGAGGTCAGCGAGTTTCCAACCGATTATAAGTAATAAAGCTTGAATTACAATCACAGAGAAATATTATTTTTCTGGGATGAATCTGTATTAGCATTAAAAGTAGCATAAAAGATAAGAAAATGGAAATACTGGCAGTCCATAGCTTACAGGTGAACCTACGATATTTAAACTGCAGCTCTTTGTTCACCCATGACCACAGAGCGTTGGAAAATTCACGTTTATATCATAAAGATAGGATTCACAGCAATCACAAGTTATAAAACATGAAATATACACTTTGGAACACTAGTTCACACAATTGTAATAAATTAAAGGGCACTTATAACGTTTCTAGCAGAAGGAAATCCATTATTTAAAAGGCAAATCGCTGAGGTAGTTGTTTTCTCACAATTCATCTCTCTTTTGAGGAGAGAGAAGGTGGAGATAGGTTTGGCGCCATCTCTTGTGCTTATTGACAAATAGAAATTCTTCAGTCTTCACAAGGATTTTTTCTTCCGAACTTTAAATGGAATTTATTTATTCTAATAGTTAAATATTAATTAAATAGTGTAATACTATAAAGAAATAATAAAAAGTGTTGTTTATTTGATAACAGCACTTGAAATTGATGAAATTCATTCTTTTCTCCAACTACCCTCCTTCTCCCTCCCTCTCTCGCGCAATTTTGAGCACAGCCCATTGACCTGGTTTAACTGCTGGATGGCATTCTTAGAATATCAATTTCCCCCTTCTCATTTCCTGGAACTGTAGGGGCTTAGCACGTTTGTGTCAGGATTTTTTTTTTAATTCTTTAGCAAGACTTTAAGAACTAATAGTGCATTCGACTGGATGCTCCAAAGAACAAACAGATTAAGAGCAAGCACGTGATCTGCCCACAGCGAGCAAGTAGATTGCTCTGGGTGAGGCGAACATATAAGAGTGTGTAATCCTGCTCCCCGAGCACGTGTGAGATTGAGCAAACATGGCGGCAACAAGTAACGAAACCTTGATAATCAGTGACGGAGAATTTAGGTTTTTTTTCTGGCGAACATATCGATTTATACTGTCCAGTTAAAATACACTCTATTCCTCCTCCTCAGTTGATGAATTAATCGATGAGGAATCGCTTTCAAGCAATTCAACAAGAACTCTGACGTTAAAGTCCGTCATTGCAGTTCGCTAATCGCTATAGTCTATCCACTCCTCTACTCTGTTTACTCCGTCCTTTTGCCAAGAGTAGCCAGATCGATCTGTCGAGCAGAAAGAGCAGCGAGAAAAACGCAGAGCAGGTTGCTTCACTTGCTCAGAATCTCCCAGCAAATAGCAATCGGGTTGAACAGATCGCTCCAGAGTGCTCGGGAGCAGCCAGTCGAATGCGCTATAAAATAAAAGTTCATTACAATTAAATTTTTGGGAAGGAAACCACAATAAATAATAAATTTTCAGGATGCATTTTTTTCTGAACTATCTATTGTTTTTAAAACCATAAGGAATAAAGAAACTTTGTTGATTTTTTTTAAAAATTAAAAAAAACAAAAACAAAAAGGGAAGATTTGGAATCATATTTTAGGCTATGTGTACATCATATATGGTTGAACCGGATAGACATGTTTCCTATACATTATGCTTAGAAATGGAAGACATTAATCACTATTAATTAAAAGATACTGATTAAAGATATTATTTTCAAACAATCACTAAGGAAAGTGAAAATATTAATTTAAGGATTAGAAAATGGGACTCTCTCCTCATAATAATGGATGTCTAAACGGTTTTTTTTCCCATCACTAATGATGATGGAAGAAACTTGTTTAGTTAGAATTATAGGTGGAATAAAAGTTTTTTTTTGTGAATAAAGGTTTTTCTCCTGTATGAATTCTATCGTGTGCATGTTTCTTTGGAAATGTAAGCTTCTTGTTAGTAGCTACATGGGAAGAAATTTTAATGGCCCCTCTTGCAACTATTTACCATGATATAATTAGATCTCTTACAAAGACTGTCTGTGAATATTTTTCTTACTATATGTGAAGTCAAATTGTTTTGCTCTCTCTTTTAAGTTCCTGAGAATGTAATACGCAGTGACGTACGCACTCCTGGGTATTATAATGATGATAAGCAAATTGTGTGTGGATTGGAAATAGTTGGGACGGGTCGGGAATCCTGTGCTGTGATCACAGTTAACTTGTCCCAGAGTTCACTTATACATGTTGATAAATTGAATTTTATTTTGTTATGGTGTTGTGTTCCGATCCTTACTCACCTGGCTTACCGGTGCAAATAAATTTAAATATCCGAGAATAGAATATTAAGGGAATGGCAATTTATATCGGTGTAAACTAGAATTAAATAAAAGGTCGCAGTCGGAATTCTTTGGAATAATAATTAAGACAAATTACTACATGAATTAATCCCCAGAACCCTTACATAATACAACACAGAGCAAAGGGACTTTCCATTCTATGAAAAATCCGAAAAACAGGTGTTATAACGGGACTTTATTTAAGCTCTTGTTGACTTGCTGCAGATTAATATGATATCCATCTTCACCATCGGGAAACATCACTGGACACTTTAGACCCAAGTTTTTCTTTCTCTTTACGTAGAAGCTCATATACCTAGTTGCTTTATTCTAAACTCTCATTGTTCAGATGTTTCCAATGCCCGTATAGCTTTTTCTGTTTTAGTTGCAGAATTTCTCTGAGCAATACTCGTTCTTTCTCTTTCCTTTCCAGACACAAAATTTTTTTTCAGTCATCTGGAAGTTTGATAGGGAATTCAAGGGAGACAAGTGTGACTCCTTTTCCTCCTCAAAGGATGCTGCCTTATTTATGTCCTGTAACTGCATCATTTTATGCTCATTGTTAATAATTCTTGGAAACAAACGTTCAATCATCGCATTATCAGCATTTCAGTTTCCAAAATATTCACATTCACACATAATATAATCAAAATATATTTTAATGAAATACGTGAGGTGATAATCCTGGCATGGCTCGGACTCTTTGTTTTTTTGATTAAATTTTGCAATATCTGAAAAATAAACACATGCAAAGGCTTAGAATTAATACAGTAAAAATTCATAATAAAAATTCGAAAAAAAATTTATAAATGCTCACAATGGATGGATACCTCCATGTATACCACTGCTAGTCCAAATAATTACTTAGTCACGTAATCTTATTTTAGATGTTCCTTTTGATTTCCTTGCAATTCCCACACAGCCCTCAATGTCTTGAAGCAAAACATGGCTATTCATCACTTTGTGCAGTACAGCGTTTGCTGATTCTAATATTGCCTTGCTTACCATTTGCTCAATACAGCATGGATCTAAAGCACCTTCCTCTGTTGTCTTTCCACTCTTTCTCAATAGTCTGCTAACTCTCCATTATCTCCAGTTAATGATCATTTTTTAAGATTTTCAAGATATTGTTAAGTACTAGGAACTCTCAATTCTAAGAAAAGCCTGAATAACAGAAATTCTATGCATTGTTACAAATTTAACCTTAGGTATTTTGCACAAACTTTGCCTTGCATTGTTGGTCATGAGATATTTCTTATTAATATGCCCTGCCATCATTATGATTATCGAGTTATTATCGATAATTATTATTTTTTAGAAATCTGAGGTAGACAGTGACCTTCCTCATGCATTGAAGGTCGAGTATGCAAAATTTTATCAAGATTGCAATAAAACTGTAGATTTGTAAAAAATACATATAAACCCGCAAACAAACATCTTTCTTTATATATATAGATTAGTAATTAGTAATAATTATATAATAGTAGGATTTGTAGTAATAAAATATTAATTAAAAATATATGCTCCTTTTAATGGAAAATAGAAAAAAAATAAAAATAATAAAATCTTAATAAAAGTCAACCATGGTAGAGAACAACAGATAATGAGGAGGGTGTCTTATGTGGACAAAATACACAGGTGAAGGGAAGGTCTTGCAGAGTTATCGGTTGGTTGGTTTGGCTGGGATTAACGTCATTTTCAACTGCTTTGGTCATTTCAGCACTGCGTCATAGGGGCCACAAATTTTACTCGCAAGGGTACTTTAATGTACAGCCGGCAAACGACTATACGGGACCAATGGCTTCACTTCCCTTCTGAAGGAAGTGCGTGATCTCAGGATTTTCCCCCTTGAAAAAATCCTCGTCGTCCTCGGCCGGGATCGAACCTGTGTCCTCAGGCATCAGAGGCGCTCTCGCAACACTGAGCCACCGAGGCTGATGTTGCAGAGTAATGAGTAATATTATTATTATCAGAAGTAGCAATTAGCGCTGCCTGGTGCTGCTCAATGATGTCAACTACAATAGAGACTGGATCAAGCCTTCTATGAGCGTGTTAACGCAGGCACCTGTCTAAAGAATTGCCTGGAAAAGTCCAGACCCATGTCTGGCAGCCATTCAGTAAAGCATAAGAAAATATGAACATTAAAAAAAGCTGAAAATAAGTTTTTAACTCTCATGGAATTATAATGACTTCCTTTGGCAGTGAAATTCCAACGTGGGCAGAATGGTGATTCTCTCATCCAAAATAACTGGAGTCCTAGATATTTGCACGAGCACACTCAAGATGCTCTATGTTATGTCCGAAAATATGGTTGAACATATTTATTTATTACTATAATGACCAATCCTAGGTGGCTTGACATAAACACCATCATGCTTCCTGGGCATAAATTCAATATCTTAAATGTATATTTAATGCAATGATGAGTTTGAACCAACGATATCAGATGAGTAAATTGCTTATGTGGCCGCCATCTTTGGGGCAATTTGAAGGCGGCAAAAAGTGGAACTAATCTCTATTGTTAGTGTAAGTGCCATTACTATGGGTGGCAACATTATGGAGAACAACATGGCCAGCCAAAGCCCCATTACTATATATCCGCTTTGTCACCACCTGAGAAAGCACCCCCCCCCACCAACATCGTGCTTGTAGTCTGAAATTTCTTAAGCGACCTCTCCCAAATTTAGAAGCTATTTAATAAATGCGGTATATAATTTCATAAATACCTCTAAACAATCATTCTGGTATCACTGAAACAACGGTAACATGGTTGAATACCCACATTTTTTATGTATCAACAACCACGATATAAAAGCTGACCAGGATTTTTACATGAGAAAAACATTCTAAGACGCAGAAAGATAAAAACACACCTGTGAAAGGTCAGTAGTGAACCTTTAATATATCTATTACTACAATTTAAAGTTGGACAAGAAATCGGCATTGAGTTTTACTGTGTTTGTCTATGCAAACTTCCAACATAAACATACGATGAAGGGCATTTTATGCGATGGCCGACAGGCTTTCAAATGGGGACACGTTGGCGGCGCTGAAAGCAATGGCCGACAGGCTATCAAATGGGGACGCGTTGGTGGCGCTGAAAGCAGCTCATGAGCGATCTACTCATTTCATATCGTTGGTTTGAACGTGCGTCCACGCTATTCATCGAGAACTATGCCTGGTGCTTATCATTTTCTTAGACACGTTTGAATAGGGAAGCGCTCATAGACGGGTATTTATTGTAGTTGAGGCTACACATGTGGATCCGTCACAGTCATAAAGATAGCTATATACCAGAGGGGGAAACTCAGTGAATGATCAAGGGACTTGGGATCAAGTATTCGCCAAGGCGGCGCTTCCATTCGTAAGAAGAATAGCACACAACGCTGGTTAATAAGGCATTTCCCATAGAAATATTTGCTGGCGTTTGTTTTTTAAGCATAACAACGTTTAATGTACTTAAATATAGTGCGCTGCTACACCTTTGTCTATTCTATTTCACAACAACATCTTGAAAGTAATGATTAAATTTAATTATTTTACCGATTTTTTTTATTAATTTGCACATTTAATTATTTTACTTTAATTATTCGTATAATCAAGTTTATTTAATTACTTAATTATTAGCTTTATTTTATATTATTTTATTTTATTTTATTTTATTTATTCTATTTGTTTATCGTTTAATTAATCTGTTCTTTTTTTTATTTTATTTTGATTAAATTTGTATGTATATAGATGAAAGGGTTGCGTTTTGATTGCGTAAATGGAGATTTACGTGTGCATCAACCATTGTTGACGCAATATAAAAATACGGGCAGCCGATTGTTGACGCAAGCACACGGGCCGATTGTTGGCATAAAAAAACACGAATCCTTTATATATATATAGAACAGACTGCTTTTATTTTGTTGGCGCGAGCTATATTGTTGGCGTGGCATATTGTTGGTCTGTAGCTTATTGTTAGCGCATGGCATATGTTTGGTCTGCGGCTTATTGTTGGCACGTGGCATATTGTTCGTGACAGGGCATTGTCAAACAAACAATTGCAAGGGGTGGCATATTGTTTGTTTGTTTCTTTGTTTCTTCTACAAATCTGCAGTTTTATTCTGATCTTGATGAAATTTTGCATACTTGACCTTCAAACCATGAGGAAGGTCAATGTCTACCTCAGATTTTGCAAAAATAATAATTAATGATAAAAAAAATCGATATTCATGGTTATAGCAAGGCATATTAATGAAAAATATCTCATGACCAACAATGCAAGGCACAGTTTGTGCAGCAATACTTATCAACAATGGTATCAACACGCAATGCACCAACACTCTGCACGGACCAAAATAAATATCTCATGACCAATAATACAAGGAAAAGTTTGTGCAACAATATGGATCAACAAAGGTGTCAACACGCAATGCACCATCACATTATGCAAGGATCAACAATATATATCTCATGACCAACAATGCAAGGCAAAGTTTGTGCAATAGAGATAAGGTTCAATTTGTGACAATGCATAGAATTCCTGTTATTCAGGCTTTTCTTAGAAAAGAGAGTTCTTAGTACTTAACAATTTTTTGAAAATCTTTTAAAATGATCAGTAACTAGAGATAATGGAGAGTTAGCAGACTATTGAGAAAAAGTGGAAAGACGACAGTGGAAGCATTCCTTTAGCTCCGTGCTGTATTGAGCAAATGGTAAGTATGTAAATAGAAGAATCGGCGACTGCTAGACTACACAAAGTGATGAATGGCCAAGTTTTGCTTCAGTACATCGAGAGAAGAGTGGGGATTGCAACAACATCAATTATACATCTAAAGTAAGTTTACTTGAGTAAGAAATTATTTAGACTAGCAACATCAATTATACATCCTTGAAGAGGTCTATCCATTATCAGGTTTTAAAAATTTTTTTTTCAAATTTTCATTAACAATTTTTACTGTTTATTTCTAAGCGTTTTCATGTGTTTATTCTTAAGATATTGCAAAATTTAATGAAAAAAAAAGTCCGAGCCATGCCGGGGTTATCAGCTAGCTTATTATCTCATAACATTTCATAAAAATACATTTTGACTATATTCTGCGGCAATGTGTATATTTTGGAAACTGAGATGCTCATAATGCGATGATTAACGTTCGTTTCCAACAATTATTAATAATGAGCATGAACTGATGATGCAGTGACAGAACATTAATAATGCAGCGTCTATTGATGAGGCAATGGAGTCACTCGTGTCTCCCTTGAGCTCCTAATCAAACGTCCAGACGACTGGCAAAAATATATGTCTGGAAAAGATAGAGATAAAATGAATATTGATCACAGAAACTCTGCAACTAAAGAGAAAGCTATACAGGCATTTGAATCATCTGAACAACGGGAATTTCAAACAGAACAAGAGGGTGTAAGAGCTACTATGTTAAGGGCAAGAAAAACTTGAAACTAAAGTATATGGTGATGCTCTGCAATGGTGAGGCAAGTCAAGAAGAGTTTAGATAAAGTCCCGGGATTTCACCTAGATAAAGTCACCTAGAATTCATGTTTTTCGTATTTTTCGTATAAAGGATAGTCCCTTTGCTACGTGTTGTATTGAGTTATATAACCAATTGGGAGTTATAATTTAATTTTTTGAGATTGTCCTGTTTACCTACAAGTATAATTAACCCAGGCAATGCCGGGTACCTCTGCTAATTTTTATATATATAGATTCTCGGTATGTCTGTCTGTCTGTTCGCTATGCATTTCAAAATGGCTAGACCTATCTTGATGAATGTCGTATACTTTTTATGACTACGAACAGAGTTAGACTGGAGATAACAAAAAATAAAAATTTTATTAATATTCTGCTTGAATGTGAACGTTGATTTCTCGTTCACAATTAAGATTGCAATAACAAATGTAAGTGTCTAATATCTTAGTCCAATACATTAGCTGGTTCGGATATCAATGGGTCGCTCTCTTCAGGAAGTGAGGGCTTTACTCCGGGACAGGCAGTGCTAGACTTGGATGTGCACTGATGGCACTGCCCAGCAGCTGGTCAATGGATAAGATGTCGGGAATTGGCAAAGGTGAACTCGTCACCACTAACCTGGATGGCGGCGACCTCAAGAGGTTTGTCGACCGTAGAAGGGGTGCTGTGTCAAATAGAACGAAATATTAGACAGACTTAGGGCTAAGGATAATTATCACAAGCGGGCTAAGTTGCTATCTCTTAAAATTTGTGACACGTAATCAATTACCAGTAGTAGGCAATCCCGAGTCCAAGCGCGGACATTCAACAGGGTACCCCGCGAGATTACTGGCTATATAGGGAGCACTACTTCAATTGAATCCACCTTCCATGGGAATTATGGTTCGTCGTGAAGCTTGGCTAGTCGACCTCATGGACTGGCTTTATCCTTCTCGAAAGGGCTACGTACAAGTGCCTGCAGATCCTTGTCGGATGTAGGTGCGTAGTCCTCCGTACCTGTCACTAATGAAACGCCTATTGCCTCAGACGAGAAATGTTCATGAGAATGACCAGCGTTAATCAGGGATTTATTCTCTGACTCAGTCCTAGGGCTGCCATCCACTGGTATTGAATTATATAGTTTACTAGCAAAGGTACCCGGCGTTGCCCGGGATAATTACACTTGGATGTAAACAGAACAATCTCAAAAAATTAAATTAAATTTTGCAATATCTTAAAAATAAACACATGAAAATGCTTAGAATTAATACAGTAAAAATTCGAAAAAAATCTTTTTAAAGGCTCACAATGGCTGGACCTCTCCAAGGATGCCACTGCTAATCTAAATAATTTCTTACTCACGTAATCTTACCTCAGATGTATACTTAGTGTTGTTGCAATTTCCACTCTTCTCTCGATGTGTTGAAGCAAAACTTGGCCATTCATCACTTTGTGCAGTCTAGCGGTCGCCGATTCTTCTATTTACTTGCTTCCCATTTGCTCAATACATCACGGAGCTAAAGGAGTGCTTCCTCTGTCGTCTTTCCACTCTTTCTCAATAGTCTGCTAACTCTCCATTATCTCCAGTTACTGATCATTTTTAAAGATTTTCAAGAAATTGTTAAGTACTAAGAACTCTCTTTTCTAAGAAAAGCCTGAATAACAGGAATTCTATACATTGTTACAAATTGAAACTTATCCATATTGCATTGTTATAATTCTTGGAAAGGACTGCTTTATCATTGCATCATCATTTTGAGCTCATTGTTATTGGTGAATTGCGTGTTGAAACCATTGTTGATACCTATTGTTGCACAAACTTTTACTTGCATTGTTGGTCATGAGATATATATTGTTGGTCCGTGCAGAGTGTTTGTGAATTGCGTGTTGATACCATTGTTGCAAAAACTTTGTCTTGTATTGTTGGTCATGCGATATTTCTCATTAATATGCCCTGCCATAACCATGAATATCGATTTTATATCAATAATTATTATTTTTTCGAAATCTGAAGTAGACAGTGACCTTCCTCATGCTTTGAAGGTCATGTATGCGAAATTTCATCAAGATCGGAATAAAACTGTAGATTTGTATAAAAAACGTACAGACCCACCCACAGACAGACCCACAGACCCACAAACATCCTTCTTTATATATATAGATTACTTGAGAGGTTGGACGACTTGCAGCTCCGGGGATATGGGCGATTCCTGGTAATCTTTCGCTTCGGCGGTCCAGTTCGCGCTGAAACCTCGGATACGGATGTCGACCTCCCTCCTTGCGGGAGTCTCGACGCTTTAGGCGGCCTCTGATGCACTCGGACTCGGGCTTGGTTGCTCGGACGTCTACCCTTTCCTTTTCCTCGGGCGGGTATGTCTCTTCCTTCGGTAAAGTTACAAAAAGTCTTATTATTGTAAATCTTAAAGTCTATGTTACTTCTATCTGGATACGGAGCTCGTCCTTTCCATTCTGCGTCGTGTCTGGCCCGGTCCATTTGGTGGTCATCAGGTCCTTGTTGCTGTATTGGGCGATGATCTCCAACGCTCTGATTTGCTTTCCTTCGCTTCCTCCTTTTATTTTTTCCTGGAGGATTCTGCGCTGAGTTTGTGCAGTCCCGCTGCCAATCACCTTTCTTCCTTTCTCTTGTCAATTCCATTTCTCCAGCAGGTAAGTTTCTGCTCATAAGAAGGCCTTGTCTTTTCCTCTGATGGCTTTGCCTTTTCTTGACGACGACCCAGGCCTTCTTTTTTACTGGTCATGTTCAAATCGTCGACCTGAAGTCCTGACATTATCCCGACGCTGAACCTGCGTTGGAAATTGCCAATTTTCAATCGCAGTTTTTATTCTTTCTTCTCTTGTTTCATCTTTTTCTCTGCAAAATTAAATTTATGTGTGTTAGTGATACTTTTCTTGACTGGAGCAATGCCACTTTTCCTGTTTCCTTCTTCGACTATGTCTGCTGAACATTTGGAACATTTTACTTGGTCTCCCTTGCTTCGTTTTTTTCTATACTTCTCTCCATAGAATATTCTTGTTCTAAATACTGGCTTTTTATATCTCTGCGAATAAACGTCCTCTTCCGTTCTTCTCGCCTTAAACTTTTCTTCTTCTAATGTATTCTTCGAGAATTTGCTATTGCTCATGACTACCTTATTGTAGTTTTCCAATTTTTCTATTCTCACATCCAACATTGCTATTTTATGAAGTATTTCTTTTAACAGTGCTTCATTCTTCTCTATTTTAATTCCTCTGCTGTCACCACTAACAACTTCTTATTTCTCTATATTTCTGCCTTCAGCTCCATCTTCTCTTCGATGATGCCTTACTAGGCTTTTCCTCTCTTCTAACTCTGAGGTAAAGCTCATCTGCATCTTCGGCCTTTCTTTCATCATCTGTCCAGCTGAAGTGCACTCTCTCTCTTTTAACTCCATAATCATATCTATTCTCCATTCAATTAGATTTACATCTTCTAATCTTCTTAGCTTTTCAAATTCTACTTTGCTAAAATCTATTTTTATTTGTCCAGCTCTAACTCTTCTCTCCTCATGAGTGCCTGTCCTCCTACATGAGAAGTTTCCCCAGAAATCTAACATTATCGCCGCATGCTTGCTTGAGGCTTTTCTCTGTATAGCTTCCACCGTTTCTTCCAAGCATTCGTACTGCATCTCTTTGCTCATCAATCCCCCTTCGGCTACTTTGTCTAAGGCTTCTACAAATTTCTTTTTACTTTCTACACCGTTCTCTTCTATCAATATTTTAAACAATTTATCCTTTCGTTCCTGCTACAATCAGTATCTCCTTGCATTATAGCGATTTCTCTTTGCACATCTTTGCTTATTTTACCTTCCGTTTCTTCAAGTGAAGTTAAACGTTTTAGAAATGCTTCACTATTTACATCTTCATTATGACCTCTCTTGTCTTCACTAATTTCTAGACTAGACCCCCTTGATGATGTGGCATTATCTACACGTCTAATTGTGGTGACTTCTACTTGATTCATATCGTCTCTGTCCATTTCCTTAGAATCGTTTTCTTGCAAATCTATGACCTTAACTATGTCTTTCCCAATTCCTTCTTTATTTAGACATATTGACTTCCTGATGCTACGACCTTGTTGGACTTCCGGAATCTTACTTCTCACTACCATCTTAACTTCTGTAGAATATAACTGTATCCTATCAACATTGTTATTAAACAATTTAACTTCTTTCGTTAGAGCCCATATTGTGATTCCTGCAATGTCAGTTTCCTTATCCCCTCTGACATTCTTATTTGCCGCAATTCTATTATTTCCTGACACTTGCATTCTGCTACTCGTCTAATTTTTCTTTGCGTTACCTTAATTGCAACTTCTTCTATATTAGGCGAAAAGTAACCTTCTTTACACATTCCCACTGGTATTGATGCCAGTGTTTCGGCTAAGCAATTCTGAAGTACTTGCTTGACTATCATACCCATGGCTGCTGCTACAGATAATGCTACTGAAGCTGTATAAGCGTTTCTTACTCCACTATCTTTAATTATCTTCTTATAATTTTTAATTTCTCCCGACAATCGCTCCTCTTCTTCACTCATCGATTTAACGCCCTCTGTTTTCATCACGACCTTCTACCCTTGCAACGATCTATTAGTCTCGGCAGTTTCTCTTTTATTTTGTATTGGCACTACTACTTTCACAAAATCCTTCTCAACTTCTCGCTCCTTTTCACCTTCTTTATAACTTGAGCTTTCTAACTTTTTATTTTTACTTGAGTTAATCGTTTCTTGAGCCTGATGAGGAGTTTTCTTTCTTGACTAATTTTCAGATTATTAGCTTCTACTTTATCAACTCCTATTCTGTTTAATTTTATATTAGTCAATTTCACTTCTTTTTATTTTTTCCGTTTTTTCCGCCTGGCTCGTTTATCACTTGTTAATTTTTGCCCATGAATATAATTATTATTAACGCCCTTTTCTTTTTTTTTGCCCTTTATAATTTTCTAATTCTTCAACACTTATGTCCTGATTTCGATTAGCGCCTTTACTTAATAATTGTTCCATCTGTCTCATAATTTCTTCTAGCCTCGTCCAATTTTTCTCGGATTTCTTTAGATAGACTACCTAGGTAAGCGTTAATTCTATTCTTCTCCTTCCAATCTTTTATGGGACTAATTAACTATAAATTCCATATATTGTCATCCTCAATAGTTTTCCTTTAACCAACTTTTTAAATACTTCTCTTTCTCCATTTTGATAATTAATTTTATACTCACATACACTAGGTGATTTTCTCTTCAGCTTTCTTAAGCACCTCACCGCTCAAATTGTTTTCCTCGCTTAGCTCTTGACTTCTGTAGATGTTGCTTGTAAAGAAATTCTTCTTTTAAAGCACCTCCTCGCTCGAACTGTCTTGTCCGCTCTGTCGTTGAGTCTTGTAGTCGCAGTTTGTAAAGAAAAGGAACGTTATCGTTAATAACAGAGTCTCTTATGCAGTGGAATTATTTTTAATGTCCGCAGTCTGAGCTTTTGCTTGCTACCAAAGTACCTCCCCGCTCTGTCGTGTACTTTTTATGACTACGAACAGAGTTAGACTGGAGGTAACAAAATATTAAAATTTACTAGGGTGGACTGCGAATCGCGAATCGCTTTCTTGACCAATAATTTAGAGCGAACCGTTATTGATTGTTAAGAAAATGACTAATTAAATTCTTTAAATTGATATTAATTTTTATTGTTGAAACAATTTCATTTTAAACTGCGTAATTTGGCAAGTTCTTCACGCCTAACCTTCCACGATACATGGTTGTTGATATTAATCAACTGCGGCTTTGCAAATGCCGGTTCGATCAATAAACCGTTGATGGTCTTCACTCGTGAAAATGCCACGTTCGACAAGCCAAGTCCAAATTCTGAATCACCAATGTCTATGACTGCTTTATCAACAGTGATTCCTTGTGCTTTGTGTCTGGTGATTGCATAGGCTAACTTAAGCGGAAATTGCTTAGCGTACAAGATACTCCTCCTTTTTTGAAGCCAACGGCGATCGGTAAAATGGGAACTGCTTCATTGGTTAATGTTGGTCCAGTATAGGTTTCGAATTTGACGAGAATGCACATCGGCAGTTCATTCAAGTGGTTGCGAGTTTCAGTTGGCGAGTAGACAATGTCGACAACCACACCAAAAAGATATTGTGATTACGCTGTGAACTTCGAAATTTGGCCGTAAAAATCGAATGTGCAGAGCAAAATTTGCGAAGGGCTTCGCCGTATTTTGTATGTCAAAAATTGTATTTGCACGTGCAATGTTTGTTTACATTTTTCTTAATGCATTCCTATGGGAACAATTGAAGGGTGATTATTCCTCGATGGTAGGTCGGATTTGAAAAATTTTTTTTCTTGACCATCACCATGGTCATGCGCATGTACGTGCAAATTTTCATTGTTGTGACTATTACGTGTCAAAAGTTTTATGCGGTCATCGAATTACACTTGTCGACTGTTAACAGAGCTTCGCTTACGCTTCGCTCTAAAAAAACAGGTGATAAAAGTTCTAAGAACTCGATAAAATGGTCTCAAAAATCGATGGTGCAGAAAAAAATTTGCGAAGGGCTTCGCCATATTTTCTATGTTGAAAAATCTATTAGCGCGTGTAATTGTTTGTTTACTTTTTTTTCAATGCATTTCAATGGGAACAGCTAAATGGTGATTATTCCTCTATGGCTGAACCGATTTTTAAAATTTTTATTTCGTGACCATCAGGATGATCATGTCCAGCTGTGTGCAAAATTTCATTTGTCTATGTTCTCTGGTTTAAAAGTTTTATGCGCACAAAGAATTTTGATTTTCGCCTGATAACAGAGCTTCGCTCTAATTAATATTCTGCTTGAATGTGAACGTTGATTTCTCGTTCACAATTAAGATTGCAATAACAAATGTAAGTTTCTAATATTTCAGTCCAATACATTAGCTGGTTCGGATATCAGTGGGTCGCTTTCTCCAGGAAGTGAGGGCTTAACTCTGGGACAGGCAGCGCTTGACTTGGATGTAGAAAGGTCCGAACTGATGGCACTGTCTAGCGTCTGATAAGATGTCGGATAAGATGTCGGGAATTGGCGAAGGTGAACTCGTCACCACTAACCTGGATGGCGGCAAACTTAAGAGGTTTGTCGACCGTAGAAGGGGTGCTGTGTCAATCACAAGGAAATATTAGACAGAGTTTATATTCTAACTTAGGGATAAGAATATTAATCACAAGCGGGCTAAGTTGCTATCTCTTAAAATTTGCGATATGTAATCAAGTACCAGTAGTAGGCGATTCCGAGCCCAAGCGCGGACATTCAGCAGGGTACCCTGCGAGAATACCGGCTATATCGGCGAAAAGGAGCACTATTTCAATTGAATCCACTTTCCACGGGAAAGTTTTAATGGGCGTATGAATTGTGGTTCGTTGTGAAGCTTGGCTAGTCAACCTCGTGGTGTGGACACCAGAGAAGTCTTGTCGTGGACTGGCTTTATCCTCCTCGAAGGGGCTAAAGGGCCTGCAGAGCGCATGCAGATCCTTGTCGGATGTATCTAGGTAGTCCTCCGTACCTGTCTCTGACAAAGCGCCTATTGCCTCAGACGAGAAATGTTCATGAAAATGAGCAGCTTTAATCGGGAATTTATTCTCTGACTCAGTCTTAGGGCTGCCATCCACTGGTATTAAATTATATAGTTTATTACTTGAGAGGTTGGACGACCTGCAGCTCCGGGGACACGAGCGATTCCTGGTAATATCTCGCTTCGGCGATCCAGTTCGCGCTGAAACCTCGGATACGGATGTCGACTTCCCTCCTTGCGGGAGTCTCGACGCCTTAGGCGGCCTCTGGTGCACTCGGACTCGGGCTTGGTTGCTCGGACGTCTACTCTTTCCTTTTCCTTGGGCGGGTATGTCTCTTCCTTTGGCAAAGTTACAAAAAGTCTTATTATTGTAAATCTTAAAGTCTATGTTACTTCTATCTGGATACGGAGCTCGTCCTTTCCATTCTGCGTCATGTCCGGCTCGGTCCGTTCGGTGGTCATCAGGTCCTGCTGTTGGAGCTGGAGCAAGGATGTTAATTGCCCCAGCGAATACCCTTAAAAGGGTATCAGACGCACATGCTATAAATAGTCCAGCAGCCCTATAGGACTGCGTAACATATTTAAACGTCTCGAAAAGAGGCCCGTTCTCCCATTTGTGGGCCATCAGTAGGTTGAAGGAAACGTGAAGTGAAAGATGTAGTCACCTTGCAATCTACTGATGATGACACATAAGCGCTTGGAAGACGTATAGCGCTTCTTAAAAGTAAGGGGACCCAGCCGAGACCATTCCAGGAGCAGCAATGAAGCTTTGCGCCTTTCTTCCATACCCCTGCAATAGATGGAGCCCCACCTTTTGCTCTGTGTATTCGAGCTAGCCATATCTTTTTTCAGCTTTCCTTCGCTTCCTACTTTTATTCTCCCCTGGAGGATTCTGCGCCAAGTTTGCGCAGTCCCGCCGCCAATCACCTTTCTTCTTTTGGTCTTCCTTTCTCTTGTCAATTCCATTTCTTCGGCAGGTAAGTTTCTGCTCATAAGAAGGCCTTGTCCTTTCCTCTGATGGTCCTACCTTTCTTGACGGCGACCCAGGCCTTCTTCTTTACTGGTTATGTTCAAATCGTCGTCCCGATTTGTCAGTTTCCTCACAATGAAATTTTTCATGGTAATTCCGATGGACCCTGGGAAGGTTTTAGGTAGGTCATGGTGGAGATATTGTGCTTTATGGATGGCACCCTCTACAATTCGTTACCCTCTTCCCTAAAAGAGGTTAATATGGTTAATTATATAGTGCTACACAAGTAATTGTGTTACGTTTGTAGTGCAAAACCAATTAATGTGTTAAGTATATAGTGCAACATCAGTTACTGTGTTATCAAACTTTCAATCCCGCTTTCCCCTCCTTAGGGGTTGAATTTCGAAAAACCCCTTCTTAGTGCCTACTTACATTTTGTAAAGAACCTCTGTACGAAAGTTATAGTTTCTAGGTCTTTCTGTTTGGGCTGTGCGTTGATCACTCACTCAGTCAGTTTCTTCTTATATATATAGATAAACATAAATGGAATTTATTAAATAGACTCTCTAACGCCCATATTCACCAACAGCAGCTTAATCTGCTCTTTTTCAAGTCAGGCCTAAAAGTTCAACTTCGTTTTAACCAGATTGGTATACATCAACATTTCAAGGCAGCAGCTTGGCCATAACGTCCAATGATAAATCTCTTACGCCCATGTTCAGCACGTTTTAAACTCGGATTCAAACGTATCATATTCACCACGCGGTTAAGTCAACTTAAACGTCGTTGAGTTTAGTTGCCCTCTACAGCCGCTTAAGTCGATTTTAGACTGAAGCGCATGCGCAGTGTATCTTCAGTAACTCCGGCCAAAGAAAAACAACATGGAGGACGATATTCAGTCTTCGTAGTTTCAAGACGTTTTGTTTCTAAACAAATTCATTCATCACAAACAAATTCATTCATCAATGATATTTGCGAAATTTTCCACACAAGAGACCAAAACGTCTTTCTCAAACTGAGAAAAATTCCCGCCACATTGTTTAAATATAAATTTGCTTTTCTGTACATGTTGTTACGACATTCTAACCACATTGTTTTTTATCGCCATGGCCATGCTTGGAATGAATGTGAACGTGATGCCAGGTCATATACGTGTCATACATCACGTGAAATTTTGAACAAATGACAGAAGTCGACACAACGACGTTTGGCTTACACTATGGCTTAGCCATGCTGCTGCCTTGAAATGTTGAAGAATATCAATCAGGTTCAAACGAAGTTGAAATTTAAAGCCTCACTTGCAAAAGAGCGAGTTAAGCAGCTGTTGGTGACCTATGACCCGTATATGACCTGATGTCACGGTCACATTTCTTTCCAAGCATGGCCATGGTGACTAAACAGCGCGCTTGCTGGTCTCCTTCACGAAAGTTTCGTGCGATAACCGATAGCGCTTTCGAAAATCAACCTCGTCAAGTTGTACAAGGTAGAGAATTTTTTTTCTTATTAGATTCATCGTTTGCGACGAATGACTTTGTTTAGAAACAAAACGTCTCCTGGCTTTCCAACCTACTATTTAATCGCAGATACTATCTTTCCCACCTTAGGGAAAACTCGACCACTCTTTATTAGAAATTATGGGGTCCTGCAGGGGTCGATTCTTTCTCCCCTGCTTTTTAATTTATTTGTGAACGATCTACCTGCTATTTTTACGACTCTTAAATCAATTTTATATGCAGATGATATTTCCTTATTGTTATCTGATCATAACATTTCGCTCTTGCTCTCAGCTCTTAATATTGCGCTCGAGAAATTAAGACAATGGTGTAGTATAAACTTATTATTTGTTAATATTGATAAGTTTTTTCATCAGCGGAATAAGCGCAATATACCTCAGTCACCACCAATATTCTATGGACTCTCTATTATCTCCACTACTACAATTTTTACATATTTGGGTTTAACCCTATTACCTGATTTGTCCTGGGACGCCCATATTGATAATCTGTTGACTAAACTTAATAAAAAACAGGGCATTATTTCCCGACTTCATTATCTTCCTACTAATATTTTAATTTTATTGTACTATTCTTGGATTCATTCTGGCCTATGTTATGGTGTAATGTTTTGGGGTTCTACTTCCTCCACTAATCTTGTTAGAATTCTAAAGTTACAAAAATGGTTTCTTCGGACCTGTTTGCACCTCCCCTTGCACTGTTTCGCTTCCTTATGTTTACTTACAATATATCAAATTTATTTTCTGTCTCTTTGTTCTTTTATTTATAAAACCTCCAACTCTATACTATTGTTATCAACTCCTATAAGGATTAATCGTAATCTTGATATTCATAATTATAGTACACGTATTGCAAATGAGATACGACCTCCTACTTCCCTTCTGAGTTTCCGCAACCGATGCGTTTCACACATCGGTTTAAAATACTGGGCTCTTTAACCTTCGGAAATCCGTGAGCTTACCTCCTACCCTCAGTTCCGGAAAATACTACGCAATTTCTGTTTTGTCATATACTACTAAAATCGAAGGTTATCTGCTAGTACACTGTTATTGCTTAGGGATGCCTAATTTGAAATTTTTCTTATAAATACTTTTGCTCGTGGATGAGACCCTTGTATTTAATTATATTCTCTTTGATTACTTTTTGGTCTTTCCAGCTATTGGTTCTCATGATTATCTTAACAATTTACTAGCTATTTTATATACCTATGAATGATTAACTGATTTTTTATGGTTTAATATTACGTCCAATCTGAATTGTTTAAGTTTGTTAAAGTTTTTTTGCAATTTTTGTTTTGTTTTTATTTATTGTTTTACTAACCACTTTGTTAATTTATTATTTACTTTGTGCCCACTTGGCCAACTCGTCGGTTTTTTTCATACTGGCCTCGTTGGATACTATTATACATTTTTGTAACTTCTTCTAGCTCATTATTATTATTATTATTTATTTAAATAAATATTGTAAATTTATTGTATTGTAAAAAATTACAGATAATTTCATTACAGTTTGCGATTGTTGTGTGTCACGTAATCTTTGTTGCCATTTTTCTAATTTAGTTGTTGGTTAAGGTTTATCCACGGTCTACAGATATTCATATATTACTACCAACTAATTTGTACTTGTATTTTTGTTATACTGCATATCGTCCTTCATGTTGTTTTCTTTGGCTGGAGTGGCTGGAGATTAACTGCGCATGCGATCGACTTAAACGGCTGTAGGAGGCAACTTAAATTCAGCGACATTTAACTGCGTGGTGAATACGAGTTATGTTTAAACTGGAGTTTAAATTCGTTTAAAACGTGGTGAATACAGGCGTAAGAGTTCCCACTCTTCCAATGCTCCGTTTGCCCACCCAAACCTAATTAACTCGTTATCCTTCACTGATTTTCTCTCTACTCTTTTACCCCCCTCCTCGCTTCCAAACAGTCCCAAACTTTAACTATCCTTCTTACATCTCGTCTAATGTACCTATTTTTTACAATTCCGTCTACACCCGAAGAAGTTAGCGAAGTAATCTCCCAGTTAAAACCTTCTTCGATCCCTGACCCTCTTGATCTATGTTCAGAATCCATTATCGCTGGCAAACCGTATATAATATCGCCCCTTTCTCATATTTTCAATCATTTTTTGATTTTAGGCTCATATCCATCTTCTTTGAAAATAAAGAAAGTCATTCCATTATTTAAAAAAGGCGATGTAAAATTGTACTCCAATTATCATCCTATTTCTTCTTTGCCTATCTTTGCCAATAGTTTTGATAAAACTTTTTTATAGATGCCTTTCACAATTTATCTACTCTCATAAACTGATTATCCCTTCTCAGCATGGATTTATCCCTAGCAAAAATATAGAGACAGCGATCTATTAGCTTATTGAATTTGTTTCTACAGAGCTATCTAACAATAAGTTTAGTGCAGCTATTCTTATTGACTACACAAAAGCATTTGTTACCATATCTATTCCCCATTTACTTTTTAAGCTCTCTTCTTACTATAACATTCGTGGACCTTCTCTAAATTGACTCTATAACTTGTTGACTAATCGGCGCTATTATTTAGCTATTTCTGGCAAATCTTCTTCAATCTTGACTCGTAATCTTGGTATCCCCCAAGGGTCGATTTTATCTCCTATCCTCTTCAATCTTTTCATTAATGATCTTCCTAAGTACCTTACCTTAACTAAAACAATTCTCTATGCCGACGATGTTACTTTACTGATCTCAAATAGGGACGTTAACCAAATCCTTGAGTCTCTTAACCCTTAGCCGCCTTAAATAATGGTATGCAATGAATCTGCTAACTGTCAATGTCGACAAAACTAAACTAATATTTTTTTTTCAACAGAATAAGTGTAATGTACCTGTTTCAGCTCCAATTTTTTATGATAATCAACTCGTACCGTGTACTGGAGTATTTAAATATTTAGGGTTAACATTCTCTCATGATATTACATGGGACCATCATATTGATTCGCTTGTTTGTAAACTGAACAAGAAACAAGGAATGATCTCCCGATTAAATTACCTTCCTTATCATATCTTGTTATTACTTTATTTTCTTTGGATTCATTCCCCTCTCTGTTACTGTATAATATTTTGGGGATCACCCACTTCTTACAATCTAACAAGACAATTAAAACTTCAAAAAAGGTTTCTGCGAACCCTACTAAAAATTAGTAAACCTTCTTCTATCTCAATACTTCTCAGTCGTTGGTATTCCTACAGTCTATCAGATGTATATCATCCAATTACGGGGGGCTTGTGAAAAATGCATATATTCATAGAAAAAATAAGAATACATGAATGCATTTTATTTTATTCAATACAACCTAACCTAACCTAACACTATAGCATATACAATATGTGGTATTACATTAATTTTTTACAGACTAACACAGTTACAAAAAATCCCCTGTCTTTTCCCGATCGCTAGTCACCCTGTTACATACACGTAAATTAAACAAACATATATTAAAATAAACAAACACATAATCTTATCGTATTGAAGATGGGCAATCGTCCATCAAGTGAAGGTCTCTAATCTAATTGCAGTACAAATTGGACCCCGACTGAGTAGCATGCAGAGATTTCCGGGTTTATATTTGCTTTACTGACCAACCAATGAAATGTGAACTCGGCTTAATTAGCCCATTGGCCCAGTTGCAACTTTCGCATGGGCTTCATTGACCAATCAGAGCAAGAGACATGTGAACGATGTACGTTGTACTGAAGGGATAATTTAACCAAGGGGATGTAAAATTAGTACGTTATTCTAAAATGTACGTTAAAGTGAGGTACGTGATTCTGAAACGTTTTAGCATTAAAATACCTACGTTTAAGACGGAGATTTGAAATTTGTACGTTATCCTGAAATGTACGTTAAAGTGAGATACGTTGCAACGGGGTTTTACTGTATAAGTATTTCAGAGAGAGCCTATTCATGTTCATATAGTCTAAGATATTATATTTTTCACGTAACATATGTCTTATTCTGAGCGATCTTAATTTTATTCAATTTGTCACATTATAGTTACTTATAGTCACATTTTTTGCACATTCTTATTTTCCAATTACACGACCAATTGTAGTCGCTTTCGATTTAATTTTATGTATACAAGCATATAGCATTGAAACATTTCATTTGTTATTTTTTTTTGTATCTTAACTAAATTACTAACTGTAATTTTTTATTCATTGTATCTGCGTTGTGCCCACAGAGACCTAACTAGTCGGTCATTGACCATATTGGCTCTGCTGGGCACGGCTGTATTATTTTTAACCGAAATAAATAAATAAATAATTTCCGCTTATTGACTCTGAAATTCCCTCAAACGTGGTGGAAACTTGATGCTTTTCTTCAATTTCTTCAGCGTTCCTTCTCCATATGCGGCAACCCTGGTTCCCATTTACTTTCATCACTGCTAAAAAAAAACGCTACCACATCCTCAGTCAAGTCAATGTGTTCTTTTGTACCTCTGAATGCAATTGCGTGTTTTCGGTCAAAAAAGGCTTTATTTTTGAAACACAGTTTAAATTTCATATCATGTAAGTGTCTTACCATTTTTCGGTTAAAAACATCCACTTCAACTTTTTTCCATTGGGAATGATATGATTTTGAAGATCTGAATGGCTGTGATTCTGAAGTATCCTCTGTTCCCTAGGCGTTATTTTACGTCGACATCCGTAGCTGTTTCGTCGATTCAGTGTTTCCATCTCCGTCTTTGAAAAATTTTACTTAGAGTAGATTGAGCGCATTTCAATTATGATGCAATTTGTTTATAGTTTGACCAGCAATCTTTAGTGCAATGATAAGCTTTCTTTTCGATGCAGACAAATCGGCTTTCCCACCCATGATTGCTAAAGGGTGTCCCAAAATAAACTGACATTTAGAATTTGCTGCCATTTTTTTCGTGGTACAACCAGAGTAGAAGTTTTTAAATGCTTTCATTATTAAACATTCAAGTTAAATTATGAAAAACTACACAATCGAACAACGCGTAGAAATTATAAAAATTCACTTCAACAATGGTGAAAATTTTATGAAAACTATTCGCAGCGAGATAGTGTGAATTGGCCGCCTTGTGACTTGACACTGTTAGACTTCTTTCTCTGTGGTTATCTTAAGGATAAAATGTACGTCATTAAAGCATAAACTATTGAGGACCTCCAAGATGAAATTCGACACAACATTGCCGAAATTTCCCAGCAACATTTTATGTCAACATGTTATGGAAAATTTCCTGAAAAGAGTGAATTTGTGCTAACAAGCCCGAGGCGGTCATTTATCAGATGGTTTGTATCACACTTAATCTCTATGTTTTCACTTTCTAATAAAGCAAATAAATTTTCCGATGAAAACTGTGTTTTATTAAAAAATTAAAATGTCAGCTTATTATGGGACCCCTTTAAAAATCCTTCAGAGGTATTTTCTGAGAAACCTGTTTTATATATCCAATATTAGAAGAATTGTCCCATGATCTGTTGTGGGGAAGGACTTATTCCATTTTTGTCATATTTTAACCATAGGTTAAACATTTAAGGTTTAATTTTAAAAAAAAACTGTTATTCAATTTTGTACAATAAATATGTTTTTGCAGTGTTTGCGGAGATGGCATTAGTGCCACATACATCTTCCAATGCGTGTTCGATGAGGGTTTAGGTCCGTGGACCGTGCTGGCCAGTCCATGCGCCGAATATCCACTATGCCAGACCGATGAGGACGGACATTATCATCCATATAGACGAAATCTGGACTTAGCGCACCCCTCAAGAGATGAACCTATGGTCGCAGGACACTTGGCCAGTTATAGCCCCTCTGTTGAAGACTTGTATCGATGTACGGGAACCATAATGATGCCCATCCACACCATTACATCGCCAACACCATAACGATCGTGTTCAAAGATGTCAGTGATGCTGAACCGTGTCCCATACTCTCTCTAGATATGAGCACATAGAGTATCAGAGTCCAGGCTGTATCGACACTCATCCGAGAATATGACTCAATATCATTGTCCTTGTGTCCATGCTGCATGTTTGGTGCGTCAAGCCAACCGTTCCCTACAGTGTCCCTGAGTCAATGGAACGCACCTTATCGGCCGTCGAACATACAGACCAACTGCGTGGAGGTTCCTGTATAACATCTAGTGAAAACTTTAACCCCAGTGGTCTCTGACAGCTCTCAGTCAATGACCCTGGTTGTGCTTCACCTGCCGTCTTGTCTGGGCTTGGTCACCCTTGGATGACCCTACCTAAAGTGTCTGGAGGGGCTTCCATCCTGTTGGAACCGTATCCACAATCTGAAATGATGATAGTTGACACGTTCAGTGCCCAAGATACTTCAGCCTGTGATTGCCCTGCTTCCAGTCATCCAATTATTCGTCCTCTCATTTCACTCTCTAAATGGAAGAGATGAGCCATTATTAAGAATTATCGACTACTCAATTGCCATTGAAAGTTTAAAGACTCGTTATTTATGGTACATACACTATGGTCTGTGTCGCAAGGTCAATGAGGAAAGTGTGTTCCGTTACTATTGGTGCTGCCACTTCAGAAGTTCATGTGTATTTAATGATGGAATGATATTTAAAGGAACTAAAGAAAGGTCTTACCAAGGTCGATGCTGATTAGATGTGCGGAAAGGTCTCGTTCTGCAAATCCCTTAAGGTCGTAGGAATCATAAAAAATCGTTGATGCTGAAGACGAAGAAAACTTGTAGCAATAGCCCAAAGATTTTCAAATAACAAAAAACTTGCATATGTTCTACAATGTTGGAAGAGAGTTTACTTGGGTTGGCAACTCTGCCAATTGAACATGCACAGCAGTCAGTATTTGCTGTGATGTCTGATCTTGGCAAATATAATGTCGTATTTTTTTAAGTGAAAGCTGATATGCTGCAAAGCGGAAGTGTCAAGCGTAATTTTGGAAGGAAAGGTATTAACCGCCACCCAAAAACCAGTTCACGTGAGGTGTCGTAACAAGACAAATTGCGTCGGAGCAGACGACAAAAAAATAAAGAAAACTAGATGGAACCCGCCAAAATCTGACGGCAAATCACTGTGTGGTTTCATAACAATCATAAACAATTTTTTCCACAAAGACGTCAAAATCAAGAACTTTGCTAACATTGATACTCAAATTAACAACAATTACATACAACAATTAACGACGATAATAATGATCAATGCGCATGCGCAGAAGTGCCGATTTTGCTCTTAAAAAGTGATTTGCGTTTTAATTACAGTGGCTAGAAGAAATAGTGTGTCAATTGGCGCTGATTTCGCGTCATGATGACTGATGACACCGCCACATGACTATCTAATGCGCCGACAATTACTCTATAATGCATGGGATTCGATGTAAATTTAACAACATTAACGCTTTAAAAATACTTATTTACTTACTTTTCAAACCCGTTTATCAGTTAGGGTCGCGGGGGCAGCAACCCTATGGAGGATCTCCAGCGATCGCGATCTTCCGCCATCAGGCGCACGTCCTCCCTGATAATATCCAAGCGACTCGAACCCAGATACTTATTTAGTAAAATAAAATAAGATTGTAAACAAGAAATAATATGCAGATCAACCTAATTAAATAAATTTCAAAGTAGTATTCTTTTTATTTATTTAATCGAATAGCGGTTGTTATTAAAAGATAAGCGCAGAAGTTAATTATATGGAAAAGTGTAATGGTTTTTAAATTGAAATGTTCTTTTTATACTTCAGAATTTTTCAGAATTTATAATTATGTTTTCTGTGATTTTATAAATTATGTTTCTTACAGTAATAATGTTAATTGTTCACTTTGTTCTTAACTCTTTTTTTACGATCTAATAACAAAACCTATATAATCCTTTATTAGTGAGGTTAGTATTTTTATTATAATCATTTTACATATAGTAACTAAATAAAATCAAATGTACATTATTAAGTACCGAAAGGTGCTTTATGCTATCAGTGTGGGGAAACGTGTCTGTCCGTCTGTCTGTCTGTCTGTCTGTCTGTCTGTCTGTCTGTCTGTAACTCAAACTCCTCCGAGGTTATGAAAGATTTTCAAAATCTGTTTTCGTCAGTCGATGAATATGGTTCATGGCACGAACCAGTTACAAATATTATCTAAATCGGTTCATTGGCACGTGCACAAATGGTACCTCTATTTTCCCGCCAAGCAATTTTCAATGGGAAGAAATATTGAGTAATATATGAAACAAATCGTAATGAAGAGATAGATGCGGTTATTCATTACTATTTTCGTCAGTCGATGAATATGGTACATGCCATGAAAAAATCATAAATTTTATCTAAATCGGTTCATTAGCACGTCCACAAATGGTACCATCACGACCCCATCTAGCAATTTTCAATGGACAGATATATTAAGTAATATGTCAAACAAATCTTAATGACGAGATACAAGCGAATATAAATTACTATTTCGGCCAA
Organism: Rhysida immarginata; assembly: GCA_023313115.1. Taxonomy (NCBI): domain Eukaryota; kingdom Metazoa; phylum Arthropoda; class Chilopoda; order Scolopendromorpha; family Scolopendridae; genus Rhysida; species Rhysida immarginata. The sequence goes on along the minus strand of JAHWFO010071467.1, from coordinate 48,027 downwards.
TAAATATGGTTCAGAAAATGAACCATTTTGAAAATTGTTGCAATCGAAACATAGGCACGTGCACTAATGGTACCTTTATGACACCTTCAAAAATTTTCAATGATAACATATGGCATGTAATATATCAAACAAATTGTGATGATGTATCATAAATGAATATCACGTAAAAGTAATGATAGTCCAAATTAATTTCAAGGAACCTGGTTTAGTGGAACCATTATGGTTCATTGGAACTTTCAATGCTAAAATATGGCATGTAATATATCAAACGATTTGGAATAAGGTGCCATGAATGATTATAACGTAAAATTCATGATAATCCAAATTGGTTTCAAGGAACCTGGTTTAGTGGAACCATGATGGTTCATTGGAACTTTCAATGCTAAAATATGGCATGTAATATATCAAACGACTTGGAATGATGTGTCATGAATGATTATAACGTAAAATTCGTGATAATCCAAATTGGTTTCAAGGAACCTGGTTTAGTGGAACCATGATGGTTCATTGGAACTTTCAATGCTAAAATATGTCATGTAATATATCAAACGAATTGGAATGATGTGTCATGAATGATTATAACGTAAAATTCATGATAATCCAAATTGGTTTTAAGGAACCTGGTTTAGTGGAACCATGATGGTTCATTGGAACTTTCAATGCTAAAATATGGCATGTCATATATCAAACGACTTGCAATGATGTGTCATGAATGAATATAACGTAAAATTAATAATAATCCAAATTGGTTCAAAAGTACGTGGTTAATGGATCATCAAGGTTCATTAGGAACTTACAATATTAGCATAGGGCAGTTTAAAATATGGTTCCGCGAATGGTTTAGTTTAACCTTTCGGTACTTGGTTATGTCATTCCTTAATGGTTTATTATATTGGGTACGTCTGAGCTTTAAAAGTTTACTTTTCTCACGTTTTGCACTTTTTTTTTTGTTCAGTGTTTTTATTAGAATGTGTAAGCGCGTAAGAACGTAGAACTTGATAATGCTCTTTTTTTACTGCAGTGTTATGGAGTTGCATCCAACAAGATTTATACGTTTCATAGACAAACATTTTGCAGTATCATTTAGCATATCTGAATGCAATTCTATTTCAATTCTGTTTCATAGTGTGAATGCATCTTCCACTTTCAAAATCAAATCAAATAGTTCGGCATTTTAATTCCACTCGTATTATTAGTATTATTAAGTACCGAAAGGTGCTTTATGCTATCAGTGTGGGGAAACGTGTCTGTCCGTCTGTCTGTCTGTCTGTCTGTCTGTCTGTCTGTCTGTCCGTAACTCAAACTCCTCCGAGGTTATGAAAGATTTTCAAAATCAGTTTTCGTCAGTCGATGAATATGGTTCATGGCACGAACCAGTTACAAATATTATCTAAATCGGTTCATTGGCACGTACAAAAATGGTACCTCTATTTTCCCGCCCAGCAATTTTCAAAGGGAAGAAATATTGAGTAATATCAAACAAATCGTAATGACGAGGTAGATGCGGTTATTCATTACTATTTTCGTCAGTCGATGAATATGGTACATGCCATGAAAAAATCATAAATTTTATCTAAATCGGTTCATTAGCACGTCCACAAATGGCACCATCACGACCCCGCCTAGCAATTTTCAATGGACAGATATATTAAGTAATATGTCAGACAAATCTTAATGACGAGATACAAGCGAATATAAATTACTATTTCGGCCAATAAATATGGTTCAGGAAATGAACCATTTTGAAAATTGTTGCAATCGAAATATTGGCACGTGCACTAATGGTACCTTTATGACACTTTCAAAAATTTTCAATGATAAGATATGGCATGTAATATATCAAACAAATCGTGATGATGTGTCATAAATGAATATCACGTAAAAGTAATGAAAGTCCAAATTGGTTTCAAGGAACCTGGTTTAGTGGAACCATTCTGGTTTAGTGGAACCATTATGGTTCATTGGAACTTTCAATACCAAAATATGGCATGTAATATATCAAACGATTTGGAATAAGGTGCCATGAAGGATTATAACGTAAAATTCATGATAATCCAAATTGGTTTCAAGGAACCTGGTTTAGTGGAACCATGATGGTTCATTGGAACTTTCATTGCTAAAAAATGGCATGTAATATATCAAACGACTTGGAATGAGGTGTCATGAAAGAATATAACGTAAAATTATTGATAGTCCAAATTGGTTTCCAGGAATCTGGTTTAGTGAAACCCTGATGGTTCATTGGAACTTTCAATGCTAAAATATGGCATGTAAGATTTCAAACGTTTTGAAATGATGTGTCATGAATTAATATAAAGTAAAATTAATGATAGTCGAAATTGGTTTCAGGCCACCTGTTTTAGTGGAACCATTATGGTTCATTGGAACTTTCAATGCTAAAATATTGCATGTAATATATCAAAGGACTTGGAATGAGGTGTCATGAATGAATATAACGTAAAATTAATGAGAGTCCAAATTGGTTTCAAAGAACCTGGTTTTGTGGTACCGTGATGGTTCATTGGAACTTTCAATGCTAAAATATAGCATGTAATATATCCAACGACTTGGAATGAGGTGTCATTAATGAATATAACGTAAAATTAGCGATAGTCGAAATTGGTTTCAAGGAACCTGGTTTAGTGGAACCATTATGGTTCATTGGAACTTGCAATGCTAAAATATGGCATGTTATATATCAAACGACTTAGAAGGAGGTGTCATGAAGGAATATAACGTAAAATTAATGGAAGTCCAAATTGGTTTCCAGGAACCTGGTTTAGTGGAACTATTATGGTTCATTGGAACTTTCAATGCTAAAATAAGTCACGTAATATATCAAACGACTTGGAATGATGTGTCATAAATGAATATAACGTAAAATTAACGATAATCGAAATTGGTTTCAAGGAAACTGGTTAGTGGAACCATCCTGTTTTAGTGGAACCATTATGGTTCATTGAAACTGCAATGCTAAAATATGGCATGTAATATATCAAACAACTTGGAATGATGTGTCATGAATGAATATAACGTAAAATTAATGATAGTTGAAATTATTTCAAAGGTACATGTTTTAATGGTATCATAATGGTCCATTAGAAACTTCCAATGTTAACATAGGGCAGTTTAAAAATATAGTTCCGCGAATGGTTTAGTTTAACCTTTCGGTACTTGGTTATGTCATTCCTTAATGGTTTATTAGTAGTTAACGTCCTAGGAATAGCACATTCGAAACCGTAAAGCAAATGTAAACCAACCGAGAAATTAGAAAAATGGCTATTTGATTAAATAATCAATAAAACGAATACCGTTTAGAAATTCATTTAATTATGTTTATCTGCATATTATTTCAAGTTTACAATTTTATTTTATTAAGTACCGAACGGTGCATTATGCTATCAGTATGGGGAAACGTGTCTGTCTGTCTGTCCGTCGGTAACTCTAAAGGCTCAAGCCCATCTACACGGAAACTGCGCGCACAGATTTCATCCGACAAAAAATGCGCACGACGCGTGCGACAAGATTAGACACACTTGCGCGGAATTCATCCGACTGAACGTGCTTGTAACACAGGAAGTGGTCTACTTTTCTGTGGAAAAAATGGGTTCCAATGCTTTGAAATGGCGAGAATTGCTTTTAAAGCAGCAGAGAATATTTTTATTTTTAATATTTCTGCATTCTATAATTAAAGGACAAGTACCACTTAAAAACTAATTTTTGTCTAAATAATCTAGAGTGAAAATAAATTAATGTAGTAATATTAAAAATTGCCAAAAATTTCTCTAAATATATAAAAACTGCGTTTATATACGTATTTCGTAAAATCCGTCGCGCTCCATTTTGGATGTGGAGCGATCATCCCCGTGATGTCATCGTCCTGCTGAAACGCGAGCTGTAGCTACTTTTAGTATTGTATGAGGTATACGATATGGCTAAGTGCGGCTCGGATAACAGTTCTGAATTCTCTTCAAGCGACAAAAATTTCGATGGAGATTTTTAAAACTATTCTATGACTTATTTGAAAATCGTGAAATTAAGCCATACCAATTAAAGCCGCAAATAAAAAGATTTGCCAGTTGAACTTCTATGCAACTGCCATGACGAGGAAAACGCCCCTCCCACATCGTTTAATATTCATCACATGTATGATTTTTAGACCGTTATCTAATTAACTTATATTATTTATACAGGCAATATAGATATATTAGGTTATCGGCAATTTATGAATTGAGAAAAATAACAGAAAAGTTTTTCCAAATTGTGTTGTGAGCATTATCAGGAAAGAATTTCCCTCTGAGGAGTAGTTTGCGTTTAAATACCGAAGATATTAAAGACATGTTTATAGCATACTTACATTTATTCCTACAGTGTTTCTATTCATTCATTATTTATTTCTGCTTAGTTTTCTTTATCTGCTTATCAATAAAATTTGAATTTTCTTACCAAAAAAACTTTTGATTAATTTTTCAGTAATAAAACATTTTTGATTCTGTTTCTTAAATAATAAATAATTTGGGATTTTTCGTACGATAAAAAAAAACACGAAAACAACATAATTTAAGTGGCAATTTCGTATTTGCTCATGATCATTTTTTGTTTTCGTCAAACAAGTTGCGCTGTGCGCACGAAACCGACTTTTCATTTTTTCGAAACGAAATTTGTTTCCCTTGCAGCATTCGGCCCTGTTCAAAGTGGATTCTTCCAGTCGATTCGAAAGTTAGTTATCAACATTTTGCTTAAGCTACTGCAGTAGGTAATTCATGTTTATTTAATAGGGTTGTTTGTGCTGTCGAAATGCACTGTACGTTCAAACTTTTTCTTCGACGGAGCTAAAGTATAGCGTCCATTATGAATCGGGGAGCTGATGCGCAGATGAATGCGCACTCGTTACGCAAATTGCACACGAAATTCCCTACAAAAATCTTGAAAAAAATTCCGTTACCTAAAAGTGACGAATATGAAATATTTTTAAATGTCGTATTAAGTTTTCGTTTTCGTATCTTTTTGATTTCCTTACGAAAAATTGCAAACTGTCTAATAACAGCAGTATTTTCATTTATTTATATGGATTATAGCGAGTTTTGTACAAATCCATTTATTTATATGGATTATAGCGATACAACATTTTTTTTTTTTTTTGGTAAAAGTGGTGGTTTTGAATAGTTTCTTTTCCTATTTTTCCTTTGGTAAATAATTGGATCGACCTCATATTCACACAGAAGAGACGCTGATGCTTTTGCCGGGATTCCATTTATCTGTCCGAAAAAATCTATCCGTTGCTTTTTTCTTATTTCTTGAGCAGAAAAGGGTGAAGCATAATTGTTACACACGAATACCGAACGAAGTTTATAAGGCATGGTCAAATCGATGTCATGTTAATCGTGAGCAAAACTGTGCTAATTTGGAAAGAAGTTTCCAAATTCATGCAGTGTCATTCATAATAAGTCTCCTTTTTTAAAATCATTTAGTCGTGACTTTACTATCCTAAGCTACACACATTTCAATAAACATTCCTTTACACAGAGGTCATTAAATAAATTAAAATGGCCAAGGTAATATTTGGAAACTTTCTTTTATGTTTACTTAAAAAAATCACGGTGTCGAAGATTACAAGCAATTAGATGAGCTCTCTAACGTCGTCTACTGAATTGTGGAGCAGGACGATGACGTCACATCGCCAGCTTGCTAACAAAATCATGGCGGACGCCGTTTTTCGCTCACTGTCGTATTTTGCCGTTTTCATCGCAGATTTTTAAGGACTATAATGATTTTTATAGAAAATTATTAATGAAAGTGTACTATAAACGTCATGAACTAACAAAATTTATATAAAAAAAGAGCATGTGATTTTTAGTGGTACTTGTCCTTTAACTCTTCGTTGAAAGTTCTTATTTCATGTTGAGCTCTCGCTTCGACTGAACAGGCCTCCATTTTTTAATTTGTTGTTAGCGAAACTCGAAAGCAAATGATGACGTGGCAGAAACGAGCAATGTGATTGGTGGTTCGTTTGTTTCGTGCGGAAGAAAGTCGGACGAGCTCAAAGTCACGCGTATCGTTCGCTTGAGTCATCCGACTAGTTCGTAAAAGATAATAAGTTGTCTCTTGAGTCGCGCACGACAGCTTGTCGCGTGAAATCCGTGTAGATGTGTTTGAGCCTTTATTCCTCCGAGGCTATGAAAGATTTTCAAAATGTTTTCGTCAATCAATTAATATGGTTCATGACACCAACCAATCACAAATATTATCTAAATCGGTTCATTGGCACGTGCACAAATGGTACCTCTATTTTCCCACCTAGGAATTTTCAATAGGCACATATAATAATAAGTAATACATCAAACAAATCGTCGAGCTATAAGTGGTTATTAATCACTGTTTTCGTCATATGATAAATATGGATTCCGCGAATGAACTGGTATGAAAACTGGCATAATCGATACAATGGCACGTGCTCTAATGGTACCCTTATGTCACTCTCAAAAATTTGCAATGATAAGATATGGCATGTAATATATCAAACCACTTGGAATGACGTATCATGAATGAATATAACATAAAATCAATGATAGTCGAAATTGACTCAAATGCACCTGGCTTAGTGGAACCATTTTGGTTCATTGAAACTTTCAATGCTAAATTAAGGCATGTAACATATTAAACAACTTGGAATGATGTATTATGAATGAATATAACATAAAATTAATGATAGTCGAAATTGGGTCAAAGGTACCTTGTTTAATGGTATCATTATGGTCCATTAAAAGCTTTCAATGTTAACATAGGCAGTTGAAAAATATTTTACTGTGCATGGTTTAGTTTAGCATTTCGGTACTTGGTTATGTCATTTCTTAATGGTTTATTTTATCAAACAAGTATTTTTAAAGCATTAATGCTGTTAAACTTACATTGAATGCCATGAATTATAGAGTAACAAGATTTTATCCGCGCGCAGTTTGCAAGGCTCAAATTCAAATTCAAATTCATATTGTTGCAAAGATCGCATTCAAATTGTTTTGTGTGACGAACTCCCATATTCTCCTCTATTAGGAGCCTTAGCATAAAAGCTACTTATAAGAATACGCCCTTGGTCTCTACGTTTATCCGGCCATCCGTCCGTCGTTTCCACGATAACTTGAAAACGGATTAACTTTTTAAAATTCTGTTTTCAGAAATACGACCATCAAAGTCTTAGCTCGGCGTATCAATTTTCAGCATTTTTCGTGGACCCCTTCAAGTCGAATTCATGTGCTAAAACAGTGAGTGTAAAGAATTCAAAGATACTGGCATGTCATATAACAATCGATTTGTAAAGAAGGAATACATTGTTACTTTCTGTTCATCTTTTAAGAATTATTAACATCGGTGCGCGTACGTGAAATCGCTTTGTCGACGCACGGTTGCTCAAGTGCTCATAATCTATAAGCTTATTATTAAGTAGCGGAAAAATAGAGCTACTTATTGGGTTTATTTTACACACGATTTGAAACACCCTTCATCATTTCTACATATTTTAAGGTAGAAGGTTGAATTCGGAATGTAGTTTACTATAGGCTTGTGCACCTTCACTATTTAGTTTGGTTTAGATTAGCCCACTAAGGTTGGAGTTTTGGGGGTGAAAATTAGAGGGGACCAAATTGTCTAGGTGTATTTATGCTTTTAAAGGAGTGAAATTCGGTATGCAGATTCCTATAAGCAAGATCTCAATAATAAGATTTTTTTTACCGAGGTATCCATACCTTTCTGATTCGGTGGCGGAAATGCATTGGAAAGAAGGGGACTACATTGAAAAATAGTGTATCAACTCTGTCTGTAATAAAGGAGCTGTAAAAAAATATTTCCGGTTTTAATTTGACTGACCCTCTTAAGTAGAATAAGAATGGACTTACTTATTGGTTTTATAATGTCAGTCCGTCCCCGTCATAATTTCTACATTTTTTTTGAGGCAGAAGGTTGAAATTCGGAATGCAGCTTACTATGGGCATGTCCACCTGCACTATTTAGTTTGGTTTTGACTAGTATACGGGGGGCGAAATTACGGGAATGGGATTCAGAGAGGGCAACATATCTATGTGCTATTTAGGTACGTAAAGGCGTAAAATCCAGTATCCAGATTCCGTTAGGCAAGATCTACATTACTAGGCCCAATTGTTCCAGTGGGATCGGATTTGCGGGGGTGGCAGTCACTTGGTCCTTAGACCTATGGCAGCATATGCATATGATATATCATACGTTCGGAAATGATGAGAAAGGAAAGAAGATACCAGGTTTTTTACATTTTTTACATATTACGTTCAAGAAAATCAATTTATTGATTAAAAAAAACTTGGATAGAGTTAAAAAGTGCAGATAAAGGGGTAAAAATAGATGACTTGCTTTATCCTACACAGGAGGCGGGGGGGGGGGTAATTTCTTTTTAATAAACGTGTAAAGGTATTTCTACCTCACTGCTAAAGCTACTCCTTGGAATATTTACAGAATTTTATTTACAGCTTGATAAAAATTGTTGCTCAGACAAAAAAGGTCAGGTGATTTTTCATTTCCGGCGTGTGCTTCAAGTCAGCGCCAACAATGCTTAAACTTGCAACAACAATGCAAAACTGTTTCCGTGACGAACTCACATGTTCTCTTTTATTGATAATTTGACTAGCAGAGAACCCGGCGTTGCCCGGGATAATTACAGTTGTGGGTTAACAGAACAATCTCAAGAAGTTATTACTCAAATTGGTTAAATAATAACTCAATGAATATAACACAGAGCGAAGAGACTATCCATTCTATGAAAAATCCGAAAAACAGGAATTCTAGGTGATATATCCGTGGCTCTGACTCTGTTTGTTTGAATAAATTTTGAAATATCTTAAAAATAAACACATGGAAACGCTTATAATTAATACAGTAAAAGTTCATAATTAAAATTTGAAAGAAAATTTTTTACATGCTTACAATGGTTGGATCTCTCCAAGTATGCCACTGCTAGCCTAGATAATTTCTTAGTCATGTACTCTCACTTTTAATATACACTTGATGTTGTTGCAATTCCCACTGTTCTCTCGATGTTTTGATGCAAAACTTGGCCTGTCATCACTTTGTGTATTCTAGCGGTCGCCGATTTTTTTATTTACTTGCTTACCATTTGCTCAATACAGCACGGAGCTAAAGGAGTGCTTCTTCTGTCTTTCCATTCTTTCTCAATAGTCTGCTAATTCTCCATTATCTCGAGTTACTGATCATTTTTAAAGATTTTCAAGAAATTGTTAAGTACTAAGAAAAGCCTGAATAGCAGGAATTCTATGCATTGTTACAAATTGAAACTTATCTATATTGCACAAAGTTTGCCTTGCATTGTTGTCATGAGATATATATTGTTGGTCCGTGCAGAGTCTTTGTGAATTGTGCGTTGATACCATTGTTGATAAGTATTGTTGCACAACCCTGCCTTGTATTGTTGGTCATGAGATATTTCTCGATAATATGCTTTGCCATAACCATGAATATCGATTTTTTTAGCAATAGTTATTATTTTTTCGAAATCTGAGGTAGACAGTGACTGTCCTCATGCTTTGAAGGTCAAGTATGCAAAACTTCATGAAGAACGGAATAAAACTGTAGATTTGTATAAGACACAAACCCACCCATAAACATCCTTCTTCATACACTGAGTGAGCATATTATTATGACCACCTGACATGTTTATGCAAATGCACGCACGGACGTCGCCGCAGTGTTGCTAGCGGGCCGGACCAATATAAAAAGGGAAGCTGAGTGTCGTCGACAACAGTAGACGTGTTCCATTCTTCAACTATGAGTAAACGACGCGATTGAACAGCCTTCGAACACGGGATGATTATAGGTGCTCGGAGCTATGGAGCGAGTATCAGCGAAACAGCAGCATTCGTGGGATGCTCAAGAGCAGCCGTTGTTAAAGTATTTAAAGACTGGACAGTTAGCCAGAAGGCGGGGTCTAAACGTTCGCGTTGTGGCCGCCCGCGGATGGTCGAGCAGTGGAAACAAATCATGTAGTCTGACGAGTCACGATTCCAGTTACATCATGCAGACGGCCGCGTGAGAATCTGGTAGAAACAGCACGAAAGCATGGACCCCGCATGCATGAATACAACCCTTCAGGCTGGTGCGGGCAGTGTTATGGTCTGTGGAATGTTTTCCTTGCATGCGCTGGATCCGTTAATACGTGTTGAACAACGTCTGGGTGGCACAGCATACCTCCGTATCGTCGCCGATCAAGTCCACCCTGTCATGTTGATGGCGTACCCCAATGGAGATGGCTACTTCCGGCAAGACAATGCGCCATGCCACAGAGCTCGTTTTGTGCAGGAGTAGCTCGTGAGGGGGACTTTACCTTACTTTAGTGGCCTCCACAATCCCCAGATCTTACTCCAATTGAGCATTTGTGGGACGAAGTCGAACGAACCATCAGACGACAGAATCCACCACTGTCCAATCTAGCACAACTAGACAGTAATATCCATCAGGCATGGTGTCAGATTCCTCCCACCACCTTCCAACATCTCGTGGAATCAACGCCACGAAGAATCACCGCAGTAATAAAGGCAAAAGGTGGCCAAGAAGATATTGACAGGGCGATCATAACAATATGCTCACTCGGTGTATAAAAAGATTGTCGGCGCAGTATATACTCATACCATCTGGCGGTGTCATCAGTCATCATTATGCTTCTCATGGCTACATTTAGTGTTCATTTGACACACTATTACTTCTAGCCACTGTAGTGTTAATATATAGAATAATAGATTTTTTAAAGAGTGGGCGTCGTGCACGGGAGGAATACAGGAAGCGCGCGACAAAGCTAGCAAACGGCAGAAACAACAGCTCGGAAAATCTTGCTCTGCTAATTGTCCTTGCATAATTACGAGTTAAGGAAGCCAATGGGCGCGCAGCCGATTAAAACATTTAAGAGGCACGAAGGCAATTATCAAGGGAGCATGCGGTTGACATTTCCTTGTTAAGAAATTCTTCTGGGTGTTCCGATAGTAATTTTCTCTAATCCAGTGTGTAAAGTATTGTGAAATACTTTTTGCTTGAACTGAAACAACTACTGTGTGTCTTATTTAGAGACTTGTGTTGTGCCCCCCCCCCATTTTTTCTCACACTTTTGTGAAATTTGAAGGAACGCATGGTCATATTAATAGCAGACGGGTCGTTCCCGGCTCTCTGCGAACTAATAAAGATCATCTACACTAAAACCGGCATTCCTCCTGTTCTCGTATTGGAGAGCCAGCGATTCATATGCTGCAAAGATTATGGTCGACGGAATGGCAGTTGCTCTGCCGACAAAGAGCGACTGACAATCGTATTGTTGACATGGGAAGCGTGAAAGTGGGCAATACCACCATCCACTTAATCATGCAAACCCTGACTATCTTATAGTACACTTCAGAGCGATTTCGACGTTGCGTTCCATGGTGTATATCAAAAAATATATGTGAGTTTGGGGAGGTCCTCGGTATCTTCCAACTCGAGTACGTAGATACTCCCTGGCTCTTGACTGGTGACGAATGGTTTAATATGCACCTGGAAAAGGATATTTCAGATTCCTTCTTATTGCATGGAGAGCATGTCTTCGTGTTGTACAAGCGGATGAGACAATGCTGCTGGTATTGTAAAAAGCCGACTCATGCCAGGAGGGATTTCCCCCTCCTGAAAAAGTGCGATTCCTGTTGTTCCCGGATCGTGGGGAAATTTTATTGTTGATCTAAGAAGGCTTGGAGCTCACCGGCAGCAGCTATGTCTTCGCCTCTTCGGCTGCCAAAGATGTCTACGTCACCGCCAAGTGTGTTGTCTCCGCCCGTGCCTCCGCCGATTCCTCTTCCACCTGGAGAGCCTCTGAAGATTCTTGCTCATCAGATGTCAACTTTCGATTGCTTAATGTGTATGCTGGATGTAATATAGCAGAGAAACAGACATTCATTAGTGACATTGACAGTTTTCTGTGTTCTTCGTTATCTGCAGTGGTTGCTGATGACTGTAACTGCCATCCGTTTTGTAATAACATCTTCTCGTCTGGGTTTGTGCATCGTTTGAATCAGCAAAATGCACTCTTCAAACTCTGGGCAGTTTCTCCACAAAAGATTTCATCTGGGTCCACTTTCCATTGTGGGCCCACTGTGTCATCACGACTGGATTTATTACTGATTGATAACTTTTTTGCTGAATCACCTGGTTTGATGGAGGTCATTCCGTGTTCGTTTTCTGACCACAGTGCCATCAGGTGCTCATGGAACTCTCCATCTCCAGCATTTCCAGCAGCTGCTGTAGGTCGTCCTATTTACAAGAACTGGTGCTTGAATGTTTCTGTGCTTGAGGACGAAGAAAATTAGGGAATGTTCGCTCAGTTTGTGAGGAAACATCTTCAAAATTTGCCCCGTACACTTGCTACGTGGATTGACTTGAAAAGTAAGATTAAACGATTCTTCAGGAAGATTGTTTAGATGCGGCCAGACTTCCTCACCTTGTACTTCAAAACATTACGACCCCTCCGTTGTTCCACCCTCAAGGGGGAGATGGTAGCAGATATTCGGCAGATAAAGAACGAAATAAACGCCCAAATGGTTCGTAAAGCTGCCGGCGCTGCACTCTGGACCAAAGTGGGTAGCTGACGTTCGGAGTATGTCATCAGCAGCGTTTGCAGAGGAGAGATGGCAAGGTAACAACAGGAGATGTCAACGTCTTGTGATGGAAGTTGGGAGGTGAGGGCTGATTCTGACATCCTCTCAGCCTTTCACTCACTTCTCATCATTCTTTAGTCATCCCTTCGTACCGTCAGAAGCCACGAAGCAGTGGATAGAGGCGCTAAGCCCTTTTGCTGAGAAAGCAGAGAGTTATATTATCAGCCCCTTCACCAAAGGCCAAGTTAAGAAGTTTATATTGGCGGATGGTCGTCATCATTCTAGCCCTGGTATGGACGACTCTCCGTATACTGTTTACATCGCATCCTGGAAACTTCTTGAGCCCTTCCTGGTCCAGATTTTTAATTCAATTCTGTGCGATCCTTCTTCCATTTCGTTTGAGTTCACTGAGGGAAGATCAAGTTGCTCCCCAAGGTGCCGAATTCTGAACCCAATGGAGGCGAATAACTTTACTTAACAAAGATTATAAAGTCTTCACTTGTGTATTCCAACAATGTATGAAGCTTTTTGCCGACGAGTTTTTTGATCCAGGACAATCATGCTCCATTCAATTACGTAGGATGACAGACAATTTGCTAGCTATCAAATGCGTCATGGAGGAAGCTTGTACTCGACAGTAAACTCTTGCCATGTTGAGCCTGGACCAGGAAAAATCTTCGATAAGGTGAATCACAGTTTTTTATTCCATGTGTTCCATCATCTTCGTCTTCGATTATTTGCTACAATTATCTCTGCACTGTATGATTCGGCCACATCATGCGTAGCGATCAATGGTTCGGTTTCACTCACCTTCGAACTTTCTAAAGGTGTCAGGCAGAGGTGCCCATTATCTTCTCTTCTGTTCTATAGATCTTTTACCTAGAACCATTGCTCCAATTTCTTAATCGCCACCCTGATTCCCGGGGTTATGATCTGCCAGCTGCGTCGATTAACATCAGGACGTTGGCTTATGCTGACGACGTAGTGCTTTTTTGCGTCTGACGCATATTATCTGGGCATATACAAAGAAACTTTTGACTGCTTTAGTGCTTCAACGGGGAGTACCATCGACCTCGTCAAGTCGAAAGGCATCGCTATTGGAAAGTGGGCTGTTGAATATCTTCAAACATTCCCAATAACATGGTGTGATCAGATCACAGTGCTAGGGTTTGTGTTTTCATTTCTCCCGACGATGGACTCTAGTCACTGGCAACAAGTGATCGACAAGTGTGTGTTCTCCGCCTTGACAGAAATTTCCGTTTTTCCACCTCCATGTTTGTCAAGGTGCGGTTTATCAAATCTCACATCTTGTCGCTTTTGTCAGCTAAGTGCCTGTTCGCCTTGCCTTCTCGTCAAGTTCTTCGGAGAGTGCGTAGTGCAATAGTGGGCTGAGTGTGGGGATTTTCTACTCATAGGCATTCACTCAAGGCGGAGTTTCTTTTTGTCCCCTTTGATAGGGGGGGGGGGGTAGGGTTTACACGTTACTTTATCGAGGCCAGATTTGCCACTTTGATCCGCGTCTTCCATCTTTCCCCCTCTTTGTGGGCATCCTTTGTGATTATGCATCTGCGCTTCTTCTTCTTCAAGGTGAACAGGCTGCCAGTTCCAACTTCATTGCCAGTCACTATTAATTCATGTTTCCCGGACTTTTATAGACAATTCTAATACGTTTCAGTGACTGTTATTCCCCTATTGCATCAATTGGGCCCATAAGACTGGGGTAGTGTGCGTCTTTCATGTTTTTCCAGCACTCTGACTAGGGCATGGCTACTGACATCTTTTGTTTGCACCCTGAATAACCGTAGGCAGCCATCTTGAAGAGAGTTAAGGATGTCGTCTTCGAGGAATTGTGTTTAACTATCAATGGGGTTTGCTCCACAATGGATTCTACATTTTTCAGTGTGTCCATCAATGGAGAGATGTCGGTTCTGCTGGATCAATGAATCTATTGAACATGTGTTCTATGAGTGCTCGTCCATCTGGGATGGCCTAAAAACGTCATTTTGGTTTGATGAGTTTTCATATCCGTTTGTGCAGTTCCTAATGGATGATTCCACCGGTTTTCCTCTGAAAATGGATTTAGCCATTTCTATTGCCTTTTTGAATGGTTATGAAGGGTTGGGGCTGTGAGAGCAGGTGGAGGTACTCCGTCTTTATAAAATGTTTGGAGGAAAGGCGCTTTACATCTTCGGTCCTTCCTCTCTCTCGACTGGCATCGCCTAGGTCCATATGTTTTCAGAAGGCGCTTTTCGACATCTAAACGCCTTATTGTAGTCATCATATTAAGTTTGTGCATCATTTTACATTTCTTATGGACTTCTGATAGCCAACCAGTGAGAAAACGAGCCTCATTTTGAGGCGCTTAATTAGGTAGCGCAGTCCTCAGGGCTGCATGATCCATAAAACATGGCGCCAAAACGTCCTGACTTAAGATCCATCGAAGGGCGTTCGCTAGAGCAAACTCCATCCTGCTTCAGCTACAACAGCTCCTGAGCGTTCTGATTACCGACATTTTCCAAGGCGAGAGAAGACGGCTCGGCTATAGGCAAGATCTTCACATAGATAGGTTCTTTCCTCTAGGGGAACCGGGGCCGAGCATTCGCACAGCAAAATTGGAGACGCCACAGCCTGCAGGAGATTTGAGAGAGAGATGTTCTAAGATTTCGCCATCACACAATCGAAGACATTCCGTGCCACGAGCTTTACCGAGGCGAACACGAGCAGACCGGGCAGAGGAAAGATTTGCCGACCGAATATTCCGATCATCTGCATTCATCGGCTCCGTCATGGATCGCGGACATCACGGCAATGGCTCTTCGCGAACGCCACAACTGGAAGGGAGGCAAGGTGAAGGTTTGCTTGGGCACCAGGATAACAGGTTGTATGATGGAAATTTTGACAGCAATTTAAGAGTTTCTTCATCACCTGCTTAAGTGATGAAGAGGAATTTTTGAATATTTCATATGAGAAATAATCAGTTACAAATTCTACCTTTGCGGAATTTCCGGCAATATCCCCAGCTGAACACGACTGCGGTACTCCATCGCCCCTTTCCGATAAAAGGATATTTTCGTCCGGGACGGGCACAAAAGGTTGCTGCAACAACTCAGTGTCCATCGACTAGGATTCATTGGCTGTTAATCAATTCCACTACAGAAGCGAGGACGGAGTAAGCGCGATGTTCACTGGTACTCCAATCGTTGCGCGCTGCGAGGTATTGGCTCAGCAGGTTAACAGTAAGAATTATTTTAATCATGGATACTTTAGTCTTAGATGTTTCGAATTTTTAAATCTTATCAAATTTAGTTTGATTGCTAATGCTGTGTTCTTCTTCGCCTATTTTTGATAGGAAGTCAAAGAGCTTCGCTTATCCCAGTTTCCTTTGCTGCTCTTCGGGTTCCGGTATTCCTCCCACCAAAAGGAATTACACGACACTGGCGGTATCGGGAGAGTTTTAATATACAAATTGTATAAATATTTCTGAGATGATGAACGATTGTAATTTAGAAATCTTCATTTTCTGTTGTTATTAATCCATGTTTGATTCGGAGTTTTTGTGAATAATTGTATTATTAAAGCTTGTTAAATTCCGATCTTCAATGCCGATCTTTGCCTTCCATTAATAATTTCTTTCACTCGTTTAAATCACATGACAGTAAGACACATTAATTACAGGACCACTTCCTTAGTGGCTCTGTTGGTATATAACGATAGTTATTCTTGAAATTTAAATTAAATTTAAGAGTTCACGTTTTGTTTTGTTTTTTATTTCTATATATAGGTTTTAAAAATAGAATTTTTTTTCTCAGGAGCGAGTGCAAGCGGTGGTCTTTCATAGGCGGAAAAACAGTCAAAATTTGGCTTTAATTTAATGGTGTAGTTGGTTTGGGGAGGGGGAACGCCTAAACATGATTTCATCTAGAGCTTCGAAAAGTCTAACGCCAACTACTAGAGTCGGAAATGGCTGCATTATTCGCTTACAAAAACCCACCATTCTCATTTAATTATGAACATTGGTTTGGTTTGATTTGTTTAGTATTAATGTCCTTTTCAACTGCCATGGTCATTTCAGGACGGCGTAATAGGGGCTGCTACTTTTGCCTCGAAAGGGCTCTTTAACGTGCATCCGGCAAACGACTACACGGGACCAACGGCTTTACTTCCCTTCCGAAGGAAGTGCGTGATCTCAGGATTTTCCCCCTGAAAAAATCCTCGTCGTCCTCAGCCGGGGTAGAACCCGCGTCCTCAGGCATCACAGGCGATCACACAACCACTGAACCACCGAGGCCTATTATGAACATTGAAAATATGCACCGCAGAACCCAACTCGTGATTAAAGTAAAAATGATTCAACTTAGATAACTCTAGATAAATACAGTAAATCAGATTTTTATGTAACAATCACTCTGGAATAAAAGAGTGGTCTAAAAATATTTCATAGACAAAGGAATAATTATCGTAAAATAAAAAGTATCTAAAAATTAAATATTTCCAATTCGTCGACCACCCTCTCTTGGAGCTCATTGATGTAATTTCCAGATTAGCTGCGACACATACACAAGATTTCCTTTGGGAGCATAATGGGGGGGGGGAGTTCTAGAAATTTTGGCGTCCACTACTAAGATCATTTTGCGCCTTCTACACAATTTATATCTGTAAGCAGCCCGGGACAAATATAGACATCCATGCCCACGGCGGGATTCGAACACACGGCAAAGCGGACTCGAGAACTAGAAAGCCTAGGCCCTAGCCCTCTCGGCCACCCGGCCAGCAGGAGCGTAATGGACAAGACAAAATTTCGTCATCTGAGCCCTACCAGTACGGGGTTTGTTCTTTACGCTGCTCCCTCTCGATATATCCTTATTAAACATAATATAGTCTGTTTAGAAGGCTTCTTCCTTTTTTCTATCGCAACCCCTTACGAATGTCATTGCAGATTTCTAATTACGAGCCTAGGGGCTGCGTTTGAAAATAATGTTCAATTATGAATCAACGTTATTCTACAAAGAACGCCGATATTCTGAATGTTTGCGGTTTAAAAATTACGGTAATAACGATTGCACATTATGATTGTGTTTTTTTTATAGTGCTCCTGATGCACTAATAATATGCCTTCGAAAAGGATAATATGCCTTGCAAATAGCTTGGTGCTGCGCTTATTTCTTCCAGTTATTCAGATTTGAAGAAAAATAGGAAATATAAATTCCACAGCCTGGATTCGACCCAGAAACCTACTGCTCATGCCGCCCACGTGCTAACCAGTTGCGCCACTGCGGAAATGAAAGCATTACGTTATTTACATGTCCTTTGGGCTTGGTTAGAGCACTTACCTAGTTCGCAGGTTGGGACTAACTTTCCTGGGGCGTAATATTCATTAAAGAATAACTCAAGATGGGTCATAAACTGGAGATAATCTCCAATCGAGAAATTATTATGAAGATGGGTACATGAGGATTTAATCATACGCCACATATCAGTTGTTAAATTAATGATGAAAAATAGAAAAGAAAATTACACAGCCTGAATTCGAACCAGGAACTTTCGGCTCATGCCGCCGACGCGCTATTTGAGCTATTATTCGTATTTATTATTATTATTATTATTATTATTATTATTATTATTATTATTATT
>JAHWFO010071467.1:0-29739 GCA_023313115.1 Rhysida immarginata | reverse complement strand
TTATTATTATTATTATTATTATTATTATTATTATTATTATTATTATTCGTAAGGAGATCACCTTTTGAAAAAAACGTCTTTGATTTTTTCATTTCAATTAAATTATAATTAACTCTGATAATCTTGATTATACTCTTCTTGATCATTGACTTACTTCTTTTAATTTATTCCCACATTTTAAATTGTTTGAAATGATTTGGTATTTTTTTTTTAGAAAAACTTAATATTAATAACTGAGGAAATAACTAGCAAGCTTAATAATGAATATACATTATAAATCAAGCTAACAAAAATTGGGTATCACATCATCCGCAAGGAAAATAGAGAATGAGTCAAAAAGTGTGTTACACTTTTAAACATCTACCACAGACTCATGATAGCGCACTGTGCAAGGCATCATTAGAAAGAAAAAACAAGTTTCTTTCCTATTGGAACGATTTAATAGGAAATCCCGATACAGAATATCGGCGTCTGTGGCTTCAAAGGTAGTGATACATAAACAAAGTCTTCACATGAACCCAAAGAAAAAATCCAAAAAAGCCGCATCACAAATGCCTTGAAAGTAACAGCATTTGATAATAATTATAACAAGGAAAGACAAAGCATGGATCGGAATAATAAAATTTTATTTGAAACCTTGATTACAATAAGGAGAAGCAGAACATCAGAACAACTATGAAACGGAGGTTAATTATCGATAACTTTATATTTTGATCTACAGAGTGTCCCAAACTGATGTATACACTCTTTGAAACGTTATAGCTCAGCAACGAAATGAGATAGAAATACAGGGTGTTTCTAAATTATCTCCCGTATTATACACGTTTATTACTCAAAAACTATTACAAATTTTAACGTGATTTTTTTTTATTCACAAAGAAAAACTAAAAAAGTTTCTTATGATGCCTTAATAAATTCAATGTGGCCCCCCATTTATGGCGTGATGGACGTCAAAGCGAAACTCGGTTTCCTCCCATGTTCGGGATAGCATTTCGGGGGGTGATTTCAGCGATTGTTTCAATTATTCTGTTCTTGAGAGTTTCAATATCATCAACGTTGGTCTTGTACACTCTGTCTGTCACATATCCCCAGAAGAAAAAATCCAGAGGGTTCGCATCGGGTAAGCGAGGAGGCTACGGGATTGGCCCATCCCTTCCAATCCATCGTATTGGAAAGTACTCGATCTAGCATTAAACCGCAACAAAATTCTAGGCCGAACATGGGAGGAAATCGAGTTTCGCTTTGACATCCTTCAAGCCATAAATGGGGGCACATTGATATTTACTAAGGCATGCTAAGAAACATTTTCAGTTATTCTTTGTGAATAAAAAAATCACGTTAAAATCTGTAATAGTGTTTGAGTAATAAACATGCATAATACGGGAGATAATTTAGAAACAACCTGTATAAGGTTTGTTGTGTATGATCCAGACGGCGCTGGAAAAGCATAGCAACATGTTCATAGGTGTTCATTTGTTTATAAACCAAAATGGCGGTGAGACTTTCATTAGATGAACGTAAGTGGTTACTGAAGTGTTAACGGAAAGTTTAAAATGTTTTTGAGGTATCTTATCTTATCTGGTACAGAGGTAGATTATCGCAAGCGATAATCTGCGGCACCTACTCCTACGAGGGAGTTTTGCGCCATCCCATTAATAACGACTGCTACGAGATGACAGTAGCAGTCGGGACCGACGGCTTAACGTGCCCTCCGAAGTACGGGGGGTTTCATGATGGAAGAGCTGCTGGGGATAAACGAACCAGAGGCTGTCACCAATTGCTGGAACACCAGCTATGGTCAATCGGCAAATGGGTCAGACCAAAGTCCCCCAACAGCCGCGCCCCAAATAGCTGTCCCGCCAGTGGTGGCCCTCAAGCCCAGGCCGTCACCCAACCAGCTGGCCGCGCCTGAAGTTGCTGAACTCCATCGATTGGCAAGCCAACCGACGAGAAAACCAGGCCACGGCCACCCCCGCCAACAAGGGTAACAATAACATAACTCTGAGGCAAGTTTGAAGCCGAAGGAACGGTGAAAGATGTGTTGAAAGGTCGGTGCGGAAGAGAAGTTCCACTGATAACGAGAGTGTTGATGCCGTCATGGAAGGTTTTGCACGATCCCCAAAGAAGTCAGTGAGGCAATGCTCTCGTGAAATTGGTATCGCCAAATCCAGTGTTCATCGAATTTTGCGAGGTCAAAAATGGAAGCCTTACATTCCGCGACTTGTTCACGCACTAAATGAGGATGGCCCAGATGGTGGACATTTTGAACATGTACGGGCTTAAAGAAGTTTAAGGATCAAAATACAACAAACCTTATATTTCTATCTCATTTTGTTGCTGAGTTTTAACGTTTCAAAGAGAGTATAAATCAATTTGGGACACCTTGTATTATAATCGAATGGTTTTTTTTTTTAATCTACCATTTCCTAGAAATTTAAACAGTCAGCAAACACCATTGCTTAAACGAAAGAAGACGTTTGAATTAAAGATTGATTATTACTCATTATACATAGTAAAATATTCATTAATTTAATTTATTAATGTATCAACCTGACAAAAGACCATGACTATTAAGACAATGGTAACATGCCGTAGGTTGACTCCCAAAAGGCAAACAAGCCCAAACCTGGGAATAATGAGTAAAAGCAGTAGAAAAGGAAAAAAAATCGACTAAGAAAGAAACGTTAATCAGATAAAAAAGTTTAAAAACTTATTATGATTATTGAAACATGAAGCCATTTTGAATCTTAAATCGCAATATTTTAGATTTGATCCAAATAATTTTATTCAAAAGTTATTATTAAAAGTGCCCCTTTCTTGATTCACTGTACATAGATTAACATGGGGCACCTGGGCCATTACCCAATTTGCCCATGTCCTGTAAGACCTCCTATTTTTGTGACTTCTGGTTAATTCCTACACTGAAAATCTAAGTTCTAGAAAGTTTTGGAATGAATGATATCGAAGAATTTCCGATGTTGCTTGCGATAAAAAAAAAACAACATTTTTTAGAAGTAACAAATGTGAGAGTTGCAAATACTTGAAAGCTATTAAATGTTAATATTTCTTCACAGAGACAAATTATAGAGTTTTTTATGTTTTTTGTATTTGCCAAATAGAATATTTGATCTGCGTTGTGTAAATTGGCGGAATAAAGAAATTAATTAAAATATTGAAATTAATATTTACAGATGTAGATAACAATTTTTTAATTATAGTTTGAAACCTTTCCGTCTTTTAAATGTACAGGGTGTTGCAAATATATACAGGGTAGTACTGCTGGATGGCGTATCTGCTCGGCTGCAGGCGCCGGCTCACAGCCGCGCAGCCATCTGGCAGAATGGCGGGAAGTGAAGGTGACCTGCAGCAGCCAGCAATGTCAAGTGG
Organism: Rhysida immarginata; assembly: GCA_023313115.1. Lineage (NCBI taxonomy): Eukaryota > Metazoa > Arthropoda > Chilopoda > Scolopendromorpha > Scolopendridae > Rhysida > Rhysida immarginata. Next base: position 26,352 of record JAHWFO010071467.1, on the reverse strand, counting down.
CCAGTACGGAGCCCAGACCTAACTCCATGTGATTTCTCTTTGTAGGGATATGTTAGGGACAATGTCTATCTCGACGGTCTTCCAGGTGACCTGCAACTCTAGATTCGCCAGGCGATGGCAACAATCACGCCAGAAAAGCTGGAGGGAGTGAGAGAAAATTTTCTGAAGAGGATAGCTCGCTGGCTGAGCAAGGTGGGAGTTTATTTGAACATTTATTGTAATAAACTTGACAAAGGTCTGACACGCTATTTTTCACTATTCTCCCCCACTCCCTCCAGTTTAACAAAATAAAATTTCACAATTATCATTTTATGTCGATCCGGCGTCTGCAGTCGAGAGTATAAGCTACCCAGCAGTATAAGCCCTGTATATATTTGCAACACCCTGTAAATTTAAAAAATTGATGGTTTAGGTTTTCAAACCAAGTAAAGCCTCGACACGTTTAAGGTAAAATTCAACATTTAAATGTAGAAAGTAATATTTACTGTCTTTCAAATTTTTTGATGGATATCTGTATCATATCCTATAAGTAACATACAATCTGCTAAACAGTATATAATTCTAATCGTGTTTGATCAACTATTGCTCTGCAATATTCAATTACACAAAATAACATTTAATTTTTCATGAAGTTATTTTTAATTTTACGTTCATTTTTCATTGATTTGTTATGGATTAATGTCCATGCTAAAAACCAGAGATTCCTTGCTCTTTTCCTTTTCCTCACACCAGAAGAGTATTCTGAAAAATTAATGAGAAAATAAATATAAGAATGACGTTCGAAATAAATTTAAAGCAATATGACTGTTAAATAATTTTTTACCTAACTCTACATTAACTGAAGATGTATTAATACATATATTAACATCCCTTAAGGTCTTGTCCTTTATTGGTGCAAGAATATGAATAAATGTACAGACAACGGCGTGATTGTGAACTTTTTCTAGGTGCAAAAGACGTTGATATGATTTTAAATCTGTTAAAATTAAACAAAACAAAACAAATAAAGTTATTTCAGAAAACAATTGTAATAATGAAACGTGATCATCTTAAATCATTTGTACATACACTGAGTGGCCAGATTATTAAACAAGGCGACAAATTTTAATCAAGTCTGTGTTTATTGAAATATTCCACGTTTTCTGTATGGGATTTTACATGCTGATTTCAAATAAGGCATTTTTTGAGTGTAACATCAAAAATTATTCCACCTAGTTTTTGAGCTATTAGGATCATTACTTCTTCAAACACAGTAAATACAGAGCTAAAAAGTAATATTTGAACGTCTCATTCGTTTGTGTACGTTAGCGTCTTGTCTGACTAAGCCGCAAACATAGTCACCCATCATTGTTCTATCCCACTGTTCTTGGTACCTCTTCTCCGTAACTTTTATGTCTTGATGGAAGCGCTCGCGGTGTTCCTCGCTTACATGTCCCAAATTAGGTTTGAAGAAATCCTTATGTTGATGCAGATAATGCATTTATATTGACATTCTGCATCCCAAGATGATGAGTTATAAATTGACATTCAACACAATCAAATATGCGCTATATGAGTCATAATTCTGCAACTGTCGATAGTAGAGTGAAACAAATATGATTTTTAGAATCAGTGTCACCGAATTCATTAAGAAACAGCATTAAAAAGTGATATACAAAATGTTGTTACGTTGTGTTATGACCATCTGACGTTTGTAGGCAAATTAACTATGATTTCGCGCTGAAGTTGCCAGAGAGCCAGATCATTATAAATAGGGAAGCAGGATGTTTACCACGACAATAGAAGTGATTCGTTTCTGAAGATGTAGGTAAATGACATGACTTAACAGCCTTTGAACGTGGCATGATTGTTGGCGCTCGAAGCCATGGAGCGAGTATCAGCAAAACAGCTGCATTCGTTAAACGTTCAAGAGCAGCTATTGTTAAAGTGTTTAAAGCCGGTAAACTGGGTCTGAACGTGCGAGTTGTGGCCGTCAGCGACTACATTGGTTCGGGTAGAATATAGAGTGGCAAGACTGGTACAAGACAGCAGAAGGGCAACAGTGCATCAAATTACTGCAGACCTTAATCAGGGATTCTCTCAAATCATCTCTGAACGCACTGTTCCCCGATCACTGCATCGTGTGGGGTATGGATTCCGAAGGCTTGTTCGAACACCTTTACTATCTGCAGTTAACAAGATAAAACGTCTCCAATTCGCAAAGGAGCACAAGGATTGACAGTCGAGCATTGGAAAAAAGTCATGTGGTTCGATGAATCACGTTTCCATTTGCAACATGCAAATGGCAGAGTGAGATTTTGGTTGAAACAGCATGAAAGCATGGATTCTACATACATTAGTACAACCCGTCAAACTGGTGGGGCAGTGTTATGCTTTAGGGCGTGTTTTCCTGGCATGATATGGGCCCTTTAAGTCGCGTGGAACAACATCTGAATAGCACAACTTAACCTAAGTATCGTTGCTGATCAAGTTTATCTATCATTAAAGAATAGCTCAAGATGGGTACGTGAGGTTTTAATCATACCAAATCTTACATGTTAAATTATTGATGAAAAATAGAAAAGAAAATTTCACAGCCTGGATTCGAAACAGGAACCTTCGGCTAATTCCGCCGACGCGCTAACCAATTGCGCCACTGCGAACATGAAAGCATTACGCAATTTAAATGTCCTTTGGGCTTGGTTCGAGCATTTACATAGTCCTTTTTCATCAATAATTTAACATCGGAGGTAAGGCCTATGATTAAAACCTCACGGACCCATCTTGAGCTGTTCTTTAATGAATATTACGCCTTAGGAAAGATTGTCCGAGCTTGCGGACTAGGTAACTGCTCTAACCAAGCCCAAAGGATATGTAAATAGCGTAATTGCATTCATGTCCGCAGTGGCACAATTGGTTACGCGTCAGCGTCATTAGCCGAAGGTTCCTGGTTCGAATCCATGGAATTTTCTTTCTTATTTTTCATCAATTATCCTATCATGTTGATGGAACATCCCAATGGAGATGACTTCTTTCAATAAGACAATACGCGATGCCACGGTGCTCGAGTGGTTTCAAGAACCTTAGAGAGACTTTATCTTGTTTAAGTGGCCCCCACAATCACCAGATCTCACTCCAAGTGAGCATTTGTAGGACAAAGTTGAAAGAGCCATCAGGCTGGTTCCACAACCATCAGATCTTCCACAACTGGACAGTTCTATTCATAAGGCATGGTGTCAGATTTCTCGCATCACCTTTCAAGATCTCGAGGAGTCAATGTGAAGAAGAATCGCCGCAGTATGGAGGGCAAAAGATGGCCCAACAAAGTACTGATGGGGTGGTCATAATAATCTGGCCACTCACTGTATATACCCTGTTAATCTAGAGTAATGATATGATATTTTCAATGTAATAAAATTATACAGGTGGAATGTACTTTAAGATCGATGGAAACTAATTTCACCAGTCAGATGTTAAAAGTCGACGAATTTCACGACGAATTCTTGTAGATCCAAACGTTAATTACTTTTTCTAGAAGAAATTCTGCGCAGATGTTGACATTCGATGACCTCAAGTCCAGATATTAACACAGTGGAAAGAAAATGAACAGATCAATTGAGAGATCAATGAAAAGATCGAATGAGGTGACATGGAAGAAAGAAGAGAGAAAGGAGAGAATTAAAGAGAAGAGAAAGCCGACCCCCGCTAAGAGAAGTGGAAGAGGCGAAAGGTCGAGCGACGAGCGCGAGCCACGATTCGTCAAAAAGAATGAAAATAGAAAAGGAAGAAAAAGCCGAGAAAAGAGTAGAGGCAGATGGGTCGAAGGTTTTGAAAGAAAAGGTTGGGCGAGAAACGGGACAAGGTGGAGGAAACGTAGACGATCGGACAGACGGAACGATGAGGGAGTAGACGAGCAAGAGAAAGGAAGCCTGAGGGACGGCAACGAGTCAGAGGGGACTCAACGCCACGGAGCAGGGACGAAGAGGCAACGGACGGCGTGCGAGAGCTGTGCACTACGCCCGACCAAGCACCAGGCGAGCCATACATACCGTCGTAATGAGAAACCAGAAGCCGAGCCGGGAAAGAAGATAGGCACTCTCACGAGAGGGAGGTCCCCTCAGCGAGATACTGAATTTAGAAGCGGAGAATGTTCTTATCAACGGAGGGAATGGTTGAATAGGAGGCCACGCCCCGACCCGCCAAGTAAGCCCAATAATCTTAATTTAATTAAGCGCCCAGTGAACTATACAGGGTGTTTCATAATTGGTGTCCCGTCTTTAGGTCCAAATAACGACTCAAGGAGAACAGATTGGGGGAAAATGAATATTGATTATTTGGTTTTAATGTCCCCTAATTCAGAATAAAAACATTTCGCGTCCCTGGGGGTGAAGGGGTAAATTTTGAAAATTTTAATTTTGTAGGGGTTAGATCCCATGTGTTATTTAAAAAGTTGTAGAGCATCATGTAAAATGTGGGTTTAGCAAAAAACCCGGTGAAAAAATCTCATGCCCTGCACCTTTATCGAGTGGGTAAAGTGAAAGGTATGGCTAGCCGATGTGGACAAAAACCATACTTATTAGAAAACAGTAGGGCCTACAAAGGATGTTCCCTGAGATGCCACTCATTCTTCGACTGCTCGTGTGAGCAAATTTGCATACGAGTGGGGTCAAGATCATTAGCTTTTCAGGGTAATGACTCATTCATTCTCATTCATTTTCAAATGTACTGTTTTCTAATAAGTAATAAAGTTCTAATAAGTTTCTAATGAGTTTTTCTGTTTTTATCTACATTAGCTAGCCATACCTTTCACTTTAACCACTCGATAAAGGGCAGGGGATGAGATTTTTTCACCGGGTTTTTTGCTAAACCCACATTTTACATGACGCTCTACAACCTTCTAAATAACACATGGGTTTAACCCTTACCCCTGCAAAAATAAAATTTTCAAAATTTAAACTTTCACCCCCAGCGACGCGAAATGTTTTTATTCTGAATTAGGGGATATTGAAACCAAATAATCAATATTCATTTTCCCCTAATCTGTTCCCCTTGAGTCGTTATTTGGACTTAAAGACGGGATACCAATTATGAAACACCCTGTATTGCGAACACTAGTGATAGAAAGTATGTGCCCCGGAATTATAGAGAGATAGACATTAATATTTGGACAGCAAATATTGACAGAAAAGATTCTTTGAATTCCGACAAAGAGCAATCGCTCTCGCGCTCACGCTCACGAGGGAGCGCAGAATTGTTATCCAGTAAACTCTAAGTGACTCTTAACTTTCTTCACGTGCTGCCGATAACGAGAGGTCCCATAAAGATAGTTTGGAAGGATCAACGTTATTATTCCAAGCGTTAGAGCAAATGCCAATGGGAGGATTATTAAACGACTCTCAAGTGTTATCCGCCAGCGAGGAAGCAGAATTTAGAGATAATATGTCAGCTAATTCGGTCAACGAGGGTTCATCGCCTCATCGAAGAGAGATATCGCTCTCGCGGAAGAAGGAGGAGCAGTGGCGTAGCAGCAGCGTCGACGGGGCCCTGTTTGGCCTACCATGCTTGGTAGGCAGCGTTGCGTCATTCGGTACTGTAGTAACTTTTACTGCGTTGACTGTAGTGTGTTTTTATGTGTCTTCCATGCTTAGAATTTTGGCCGTCATCTAATATTTACCTTTTAGCTTTATTATAGTTCCCATCCACGAGAAGCTTCACGTTTATAGGTTGCCGGGATCGTCAGCTACGGTCGCCCCGACATACAATTGGTCTAATTAAAGCTCGCACAGCCACTTCACGTTTAGAAGGTCCAGGTCCAACTAAAACGTTTGAAAAGAAATCCCATCATCTTCAGAGGAAGATTTCGGATTTCAATTTCGTGACTCCAATTCAAGATTTAAATAATTTATATGTTGATAAATTCATATCGCATTTATTGATAACTAGCAGAGGACCAGGCGTTGCCCGGGATAATTACGCTTGAAGGTAAACAGAACAATCTCAAAAAGCTAAATTAAACCTCCAAATTGGTTAAAAAATAACTCAATCACTATAATATAGAGCGAAGGGAATATCCATTCTAAGAAAAATCCGAAAGATAGGAATTTACCTCTTAACTGAAAAAATCCATTCTAGGTGATATATCAGGACTTGATTTACCGAAAAAAATTTTTTTAAAGGCTCACAATGGATGGACCTCTCCAAGGATGCCTTCTAGTCTAAATAATTTTTTACTCACGTAAGCTTACTTTAGATGTACACTTGATGTTGTTGCAATTTCCTTTCTTCTTTCGATGTGTTGAAGCAAAAATTGACCATTCATCACTTTGTGTAGTCTAACGGTCGCCGATTCTTCTATGTACTTGCTTACCATTTGCTCAATACAGCACGGAGCTAAAGGAGTGCTTCCTCTATCGTCTTTCACTCTTTCTCAATAGTCTGCTAACTCATTATCTCCAGTTACTGATCATTTTTAAAGATTTTCAAGAAATTGTTAAGTACTAAGAATTCTCTTTTCTAAGAAAAGCCTGAATAACAGGAATTCAAAGCATTGAATTCTATATTGCACAAACTTTGCCTTGCATTGTTGGTCATGAGACATATATCATTGGTCCTTGCATTGTGTTAGTGCATTGCGTGTTGACATCATTGTTGATACTTATTGTTGCACAACGTTGTATTTGCATTGTTGGTCATGAGATATATATTGTTGGTCTGTGCAGACTGTTTGTGAATTGCGTGTTGATACCATTGTTGATACTTATTGTAGCAAAAACTTTGACTTGCATTGTTGGTCATGAGATATTTCTTATTAATATTCCCTGCCATAACCATGAGTATCGATTTTTTTATCAATAATTTCTATTTTATCGAAATCTCAGGAGAGAGTGACCTTCCTCATGCTTTGAAGGTCATGCATGCGAAATTTTATCAAGATCGGAATAAAACTGTAGATTTGTGTAAACAACAAATAAACAAATAAACCCACAAACAAACCCACAAACATAATATTTTATATACATAGAACTAGCAGAGGACCCAGCATTGCACGGGATAATTACGCATGTAGGTAAACACACACACACATACACAAAGAAACACACACACTTTTCCCAATCATGTGAAAGCTTGTTAGGAAGCTGAAGGAAGACACGTGTACCTCCTTTGCCTCTTCGAGAAGAACTGCCCTATCTATATCGTCTATTATATCCATTTCCTGTTCATTATTAATAATTCTTGGAAACGAAGGTTCTGTCATTGCATCATCATTTTATGTTCATTGTTATATTTCTTTGAATAATTTTGTGCTCATTGTTATTGGCGAATTGCGCACTGAGACCATTGTTGATGCGAACACGACGGGCCTATTGTTGCACAAACTTTGCCTTGCGTTGTTGGTCACGAGATATCTGTTGCTGGTCCAAGCGTAGTGTGAATTGCGTGTTGACACCATTGTTGATACCTATTGTTGCACAAACTTTTCCTTTCATTCGTTGTCATGAGATATATATTGGTTGCTCTGTGCAGAGTGTTGTGAATTTCGTGTTGATACCTATTGTTGCACAAATTTTGCTTGCATTGTTGGTCATGAGATATTTCTCATTAATATGTCCTGCCATAACCATGAATATCAGTTTTTTATAAATAATTATTATTTTTTCGAAATCTGAGGTAGACAGTGACCTTCCTCATGCTTTGAAGGTCATGTATGCGAAATTTTATCAAGATAGGAATAAAACTTTAGATTTGTATAAAAAACAAACAACATCCTTCTTTATATATAGAGTGAGACTAGCAGAAGACCCGGCGGTTGCCCGGGATAATTACGCTTGTAGGTAAACATAACAACCTCCAAAAGCTAAATTAAACCTCCAAATTGGTTAAATAATAATTCAATCACTACAATATAGAGCGAAGGGACTATCCATTCTAAGAAAAATCCGAAAGACAGGAATTTACCGGGACTTGATTTACCGAAAAAAAATTATTTTAAGGCTCACAATGCATGGACTTCTCCAAGGATGCTTTCTAGTCTAAAAATTTTTTACTCACTTAATCTTACTTTAGATGTACCCTTGATGTTGTTGCATTTTCCTTTCTGCTTTGGATGTCTTGAAGCAAAAATTGGCCATTCATCACTTTGTGTAGTCTAGCAGTCGCCGATTCTTCTATTTACTTGCTTACAATTTGCTCAATACAGCACGGAGCTAAAGGAGTGCTTCCTCTATCGTCTTTCCTCTTTCTCAATAATCTGCTAACTCATTATCTTCAGTTACTGATCATTTTTAAAGATTTTCAAGAAATTGTTAAGTACTAAAAATTCTCTTTTCTAAGAAAAGCCTGAAAAACAGGAATTCTATGCATTGAATTCTATATTGCACAAACTTTGCCTTGCATTGTTGGTCATGAGACATATATTGTTGATCCTTGCATAGTGTTGTGCATTGCGTGTTGACATCATTGTTGATACCTAGTTTTGCACAAACTTTTATTTGCATTGTTGGTCATGAGATATTTCTCATTAATATGCCCTGCCATAAACATGAATATCGATTTTTTTATCAATAATTATTATTTTTCGAAATCAATAAATATAGATATATCTATCTATCTATCTATCTATCTATCTATCTATCTATCTATCTATCTATCTATCTATCTACTATACTATACTAGGAGAGTAAGTGGCGTTGCCCGGGAAAATTACGCTTGTAGGTAAACAGAACAACCTCAAAAAGCTAAATTAAACATCCAAATTGGTTAAATAATAACTCAATCACTTCAATATAGAGCAGTGATAAAGAAGGATGTTTGTTTGTTTGTGTGTTTGTTTGTGGGTTTGTTTGTGGGTTTGTTTTTTATACAAATCTACAGTTTTATAACGATCTTGATAAAATTTCGCATACATGACCTTCAAAGCATGAGGAAGGTCTCTGTCTACCTCAGATTTCGAAAAAATAATAATTATTGATAAAGAATCGATATTCATGGTTATGGCAGGGCATATTAATGAGAAATATCTCATGACCAACAATGCAAGATAAAGTTTTTGCAACAATACGTATCAACAATGCTATCAACACGCAATTCACAAACACTCTGCACGGACCAACAATATATATCTCATGACCAACAATGCAAATAAAAGTTTGTATCAACAATGGTGTCAACACTCAATTCATCAATAACAATGAGCACAAAATGATGATGCAATGATAAAACAATCCTTTCCAAGAATTATATCAATGAACATAAAATGATGATGCATTGACAGAACATTCGTTTCCAGCAATTATTAATAATGAATAGGAAATGGATATAATAGACGATATAGATAGGGAAGTCTCTCTCGATGAGGCAAAGGAGGTACACATGTTTTCCTTCAGCTACCTAACAAGCGTTCAGACGATTTGGAAAAGTGTGTGTGTTTCTTTGTGTATGTGTTGTTGCGTGACTTTTTGGCTCCACGCCTTTCAACCTTATGACAATTTTTTTTCCAAGTCTCGTATTATGGACAGAAGTTTTTCTGGGGGTCTTCCAAGGTATTTGTTCCCATTCCCGCATGGTTGTCCTGGCCTTTGCATTGTTCACGCCTTCCTTTCTTAATTTATGATTGGTTCTAACCAAGATTTTTTTTTTTTTTTTGAGCTATGTTATCATTTTCTCTTTGGCGCTACCTTCTGTAACGCTATTCCCCCTTAAGGGTGGTCAGAATGAAATTGATTTCCAGATCGTCCTCGGTTTCCCTGAATTTCTCCTACGTTATTTGGAGGTTACTATGTGCCCCCTCCTTTAAAAATATTAAAGGGTACACATGACGTGCTCGTGTCCCGTTGTTGGATTATGAAATTGGGCTTGTGTCGATATGGAGTTTGTCCCTGGCTTATAAGTATTTACTTATAATTAGGGAACTCTTAAGTCTCCGACTATTTTATACCTGGGCAGGTTACTAAACAAATTGTTATAATTCCGTTGTAATAGGAAATATCACTTAATAAGTTATCGGACGACTATACATAAGACCAAGCATTTTTTGTAGGAGTTATTAGCATAAGCTTTCCCGGATTGGATATTTCTAGGAAACGACATAGTTCAGTTTTTTTTAATTTCTTTGTTTATGAGCAAGTCCAAGCCAGCGGAGAATCTTGTCCGATCTCCCCCTATTACGTATTGTGGAGATTTATTATGTAGTATATAGTTATTAATTGAAATCACTTTAATTAAATTTAGTCTTTCCCTTTAAAATTTATTTTTAAGTGTTTTTCGTAATTTATAATATTTGAAAATGCTTCTGTTCTCGACGATACTTACGGTAATTACATTTTAATCTGCATTGTTATAGTAAGAGTTCTTTTTTAGCAAGCTTATCGTATTGTTTTATCGCTCTTTTGTTTTGTTTTGTAAAGCTTTTCTTTTAGAGTGGCTCCCGCCGTTAAATTTTTGTTTTGCACGAGTCGTTTTAGTCATGTGATGTTCTTTAATTTTCGAAAAAGAAAAATTTTTTTTTCTTTGGTTGGACGATTTTTTTTTGGATTAGTTTGGCTGCTTTAGTGGCGAGCGGTAGACATTTGGCGTTAGCCGCCCCTTCATCCGAGTCTCACTTGTTAGTACTTAATATAAGATTGGGTAAGAAGTATGCATGGGATGTTGGTTCGATCTAACTCCTACCCGAGAATGTATTGGATTTCTTTCCGATGACCGAAGCCATATCTACTGACTATCAAATATGACGTTGAACCCACCAATGGAGCAGGGATTCTCCGCTTGGTTAAATGCGTCGCGTCGTATGTCGGAATTTGGTGAAGTTTGCTGCGAACCGATTGCCTTTCTCTGTCCAGGTTAGTTTCTGTTTTCGAAATATTCCTGCCTGACTGTTATTTTTCGGAGACTAGTGCATTCGTCGGAGTAGAACTCGTTTTAGCCTATCGCCACGACAATGTGATTTCCTAATTCCAGAAATTCCGCTTACTCATCGGGTATGTTCTTTCTGTTTACCATCGCTTGATTGTCCTCAGTTGATAATTCCCTACTCCCGCTGTGCTCCTACGTTTCCTCACGTCAAACTCATGTGGATGAAAAAAACACCAAGTGTTAAAAGAACTTTGGCTTTCGAGTGAACTATCTTGTGTTCATTATATTTACCTTTCTAGAGGGGTTATGAAAAACGCTTCACCCCCCCTCCTTCCCTTTTGTTTATCTTGACCTGTTTAGAGTTTTTTTATTACTCTGAGTATTTCTTTTTCTTTTTTTTTTCAGAATCACGTAGCCTCTATGTGCCTTCCACTCGTCTGTGGTTCCAACATCAAGTGCCTTCCTCCTGTGTTTTTTCCATCAAGTATTTGTTGTGGTTTGTTTAGTCATTAATATGCTCTATTCCTTTGTGGCCTGTTTAATGTCTCCTTTCGTTATCCCTACCGCGCTTTGCGCCACGTGTTTGTCGGGTTTAGTTTTTGTTTTATTTATTTTAGTGCTTACCTCTGTCTTGGCTCTTTAATTCACCTTTTTTATTGTTTTGCCCAGCTCTTTTATTTATTTTTAATTTATTTTTTATTTTTTTATTTTTTTTCTCTCTTTTCTCTTTCTTTCTCTAACAGGTCAATTTTACTACACGTATTTCAGTAATCCGTCGGATCACTAAAAAGAGTCGCCTTTTCTTGTTCCCTTGAAGTCAACCAGCCAGCTTTTGGAAGAACCAGACTTTTAAACAAAAGAAAAGAAACTATCTGCATTATCGTCTGCCCAGTGCTTTAATTTTTTTGTATTACCCATTAATTCTGTTGTGTAGTAATTTTTACTTTTCCTTTTTAATCCTGAAATCATTATTCTCTTTCTGATTTTTTTTTATTTCCTCTCAAACATGAACAATCTCTTCGCCTTTTGAATTCCCGCCTCATCAGCTTTTCACGTCTACGTTCAGTTCATCCAGCTACCATCTGCTTGGGCGTTCTCCTCTTCGACCGGCTCTCGGATTCATTCGGTTCGCTCCTACGTCAGAGCGCCGCTCATCTGGTGTCCGATCAATAGCCCTTTCAGAATAGTACCGAATCTTGTTGTTTCATTGGTGTAAATTTCAGATTGATCTTCTTGATTTCATTGTAATAAAGAATTTGTTTGTTTGGAATGGTTTACTTACCTGATTTGAAATTCTTGTTTAATGGGTGTAAAAGTTACTCTTGAAATGATTTATCTAGCAGCGAATTAATTTATCTCCCTTGAGGTTAGAAGAATTTTCTTTTCTCAAGGATCACTTTTCGGGACTTAATCTGATGGCGTCAGGTTAACTGACTATAGCTACCTGCTTTTACCTATTGAGAGGGGTTCGTCGTTCTGTATTTTTCTAGGTTTGGGTTCCCGGGATTCTAAACTTTTTAGGGGTTTTGCTGAGTGGGTTGGGAACTGAAAAATTCTTTTCCTGGCACGCTACAGTTAGTTTTTTTCCAAACAAACAAGTTCATTATTAGAGAATTTTGGGATACCCCTTTTGGGATTTATTATTCTTGTTTACTTATTTTTTACAGACATGGATCGAACGCAGCAGGATTTACTCATTTCAACGCTTCTGCGCCAGAGATTTCTTATGCACTTGATAAAAGAAGTTTCCAGGACATGAAAAAAACTTGTAATCGACAATCGACAATCGAACAGTGTAGTGTATCGGTATTCGTGTGGAACTTGAAGCATAGCTTCCATAATCTCACCCTTCATAATCATATTCAAAGGGAAATACACTGAACTAGCAAAGAAGCCTGATGTACCCACAAAGGTCATCCAAAGTATGAAAGAAAATTGCCTCCTCTTGGTGGAGGAAAATTTGATTGACGACTGTCTAGACTAGAAGCAGACCACTAGTATTAGATAAAACACGACCTATGAAGTCCAGTAATCTGGAAATATGACATTATCAATGTCTTCAAAATTAATATCAAGTATATGCCTTGGATCACGATATCTCTTTCTATGTATAGGATGATTTAAAATGCCCGAGACTAGCTCGTTGCTATGATTTTCTATATTGGGCAGCATGGATTCCATGAGCCCTTGAACGAAACTTTGCCAAAGCCCGCTTTAATTGCGGGCATTGAAGAGGCCTTCCAAACGTTTAGGATCAATCTAGAGATCCCGCTACCACAGGATGTAAGATGGCGCGATTTGGATATTGAGGCTTTTGTTCGGCAAGGTGTTGAACAACATGTGTACCACCCTGATCAAGAACTTAGTCAGTGAAATTGCGACTACCTTGCGAGCTCAGACGAGAGTACTAACCGAATTGTGTTTGGAGAGACCGCCGGATCCGGATCTTCTCTTAAAAAAGATAAATTTACCGTCTTTTGTTTGCAGTATGGACATCAATCTATACTTACAGGATTTGGACCAGTTAGCTAAGGTGCACAATGTTCCAGAACGTCTCTTAAAGGACCTCTTTATTCGATTGACAGCTCCTAATATTTCGTTTTGGATTAGTGAATTAATTGCCGAAGCGCCTAATTGGACTGATACAAAAGCCATTTTGGTCGAGCATTTGGGCCAAGGGGGAGCTGAGACACTTAAGGTGAAAAAACTCTGTAATCTTAGGCAAAAGGACAACGAATCTTTTGTCTCCTTTTGGTCATTTTTGAGGAAAATGAACGCGGGTTTGAAGGAACCGCGGACTGTGCAGGAATTAATTGGAATAGCATTGATGAATGCATCAGAGGCGTTAAGAGAAAGAATCCGCCCGTCCACGGTCCGTACTGAGTCTGCCTTATTAACAGAATGCGCGGAATGGGAAGTTATATTAAAGAGAAAAGCTGCAAAACAGGGTAGAGGCCTTGTTAACTCCACTAACTCGGCCGAAACCCGCTCTTCGTCCGCATCGAACGCAAAACATGTTGTTCAGCTCTGGTGCCCCAATTGCGGCAGGCAGAACACCCGTTTGAGAGACTGCGATTGCAGCTTCAACGACGTTTCTTTTTCCCAGGAAAGGTAGTGCTCAATTACCTCATGTGGTAGTTACCCAAGAACAGTCCAGGGACCCACCTGTTTGTTCTGGTTGACTCACCTTACTTTCTCGGTTCGTACTTAGTTTATTGACCTTCAGAGCTTGGGGGTTACTCTGTCGGTCTTTATTCTTTCGCTTTCGGTTTAAGTTGGATTGTTAAAGCATACTCGAGCGACTATAATGTATCTTGAATTTAATACTTTTTACTGAAACCCAATTCCTTAATCTTCGTTTTGTCTTTTACGTGACAAATAAGAGTGAAGAAAATATGAAAAGAAAATCGAAAGATTTTTTTTTTGTTCGAAGGAGAGGTTGTTGCGTGCCTTTTTGGCTTCACGCCTTTCAACCTTATGACAATTTGTTTTTCCGAGTTGCGGTCAACTTACTGTGGTTATTGGCCCTCGCGTATTATGGAGGGAAGTTTTTCTGGGGGTCTTCCAAGGTATTTGTTCCCATTCCTGCACGGTTGTCCTGGCCTTTACATTGTTCACGCCTTCCTCTCTTAATCTATGATTGGTACTAACCAAGATTTTTTTATATTTTTTTTGAGCTATGTTATTTTCTTTTTGGCACTCCTTCTGTAACGCTATTCCCCCTTAAGGGTGGTCAGAATGAAATTGATTTCCAGATCGTCCTCGGTTTCCCTGAATTTCTCCTACGTTATTTGGAGGTTACTGTGTGCCCCCTCCTTTAAAAATATTAAAGGGTACACATGACGTGCTCGTGTCACGTTGTTGGATTATGAAATTGGGCTTGTGTCGATATGGAGTTTGTCCCTGGCTTATAAGTGTTTACTTATAATTAGGGAACTGTTAAGTTTCCGACTATTTTATAACTGGGCAGGTTACTAAACAAATTGTTATAATTCCGTTGTAATAGGAAATATCACTTAATAAGTTCTCGGACGACTTATTAAGACCAAGCGTTTTTTATAGGAGTTATTAGCATAAGCTTTCCCGGGTTGGATATTTCTAGGAAACGACATAGCTCAGTTTTTTTAATTTCTTGGTATATGAGCAAGTCCAAGCCAGCAGAGAATCTTGTCCGATCTCCCCCTATTACGGATTGTGGAGATTTATTATGTAGTATATCGTTATTAAATGAAATCACTTTAATTAAATTTAGTCTTTCCCTTTAAAATTTATTTTTAAGTCTTTTTCGTAATTTATAACATTTGAAAATGCTTCTATTCTCGACGATACTTACGGTAATTACATTTTAATCTGCATTGTTATAGTAAGAGTTTTTTTTTTAGCAAGCTTATCGTGAATTGTAGAGCAACACGAACTTCACTACACCACAGGAGACGTTATTGATAATGATGGAGTCCGATTCCATACCTGCATAAGACTTGGAGACTAATTCTTGGTGTTGAATTCTCTTCTTAATGATGATCGCAGCGCCCCCAGAAGCACATCTTGCAGCATTTGAAGCCATTGGATCCTTACGGTTTATCGCAAGGATCGGCCACTGGGTAATAATGCCAGCCACGCTTTTGGTGGAGCAGTGATCATTGTTAAGGACAGCCTTGATCATCGTGAGTCTGTTACTCCAGACTTTGTGGGAATGGAAGTAGCCTCCATGATCATAAACGATGTGGACGCAGGCGAAATCAAGTTCATCTCTTTATATAACCCACCCAAGCACAAGCTAGATCCGTGCGAACTTGACGAGCTGCTGTCTGGTCCCATCCCAGTTGTTATTGCGGGTGACTTGAATGCTAAGCACCATGCGTGGAACTCCAAATGCCCCAATCAAAACGGCAATATCTTATATGGATATACCTTAAACGAGATTGACACCTTTGTTGCTGGTCCCCTTGATGACACGTACTACTGCGACCACTCACCTGTTAGCGACGTGCTGGATATTGCAGTTCTTAAAGGTTTCCTCAAGACTTATAATATATTCACAGTCGACGACTTATCTTCTGACCATCGTCCAGTGATGGTTATGTTTGAGGGCTTAAACATCGATAAGAAGATTGTGCTCCGCTCTAAACAGGACTGGAAGCTCTTTAGAGATATTCTTAGAGACAATAGCATTCCTTACAAGGAGTTATTGATAAGGAGGATATCAAGAGTAATATTAACGCTATCTCCCGTGTTGTCAACGATGCCACTACTTCCAGTACCTCTACTATCGATCGTAAGCGTCCTGAACATCTCGACCTGTCTCCTTATATCAGGCGTCTTATTTTCGAAAGGAATTCTTACAGAAGATTATGGCAGCGTAAGCGACTTCCCTATTTCAAGACCAAGTACAACCGGCTTTCTCGCAAGGTTCAGGAAGAGGTTAAAGCACAACGAAATCAAATGTGGAGCGAAAAACTGAAGTCCTTGTCTGTCCAGGACAACTCGCTCTGGGGAACTGTGAGGGCCTTAAAGGGTAACAGACCAATCCAATTGCCGCCACTGCTTGCAGGCAACGGCAACGTTGTCACCATTGACGGGGATAAGGCTCAGTTGAACGCTGATTCCCTGAAAAGTCAGTTTACCACGCCTGGTGAGACAAACTTAGACAGCCTCCAAAACACTCAGCTAGTTAACGATGTGTGTATCACTTACCAGTGCATTCATCGTGTTCCCACCCCTGAGGAAGTCATTAGTGCTCAAGAAGTCTCCGACATCATCAAGCGATTTAAAATCAAGAAAGCAGCAGATTCCATCACTAACAGTGCTCTCAAGAACTTGCCCTCTAATATTGTCTCGATCATTACCAAAGCCACGAATGACTGCTGGAGACATGGTTACTTCCCCGACCAGTGGAAAGAGTCTGTTATCGTTACCATACAATAGCCTGGTCTTAACCCTGCTCTCCCTGTCAGCTATAGGCCTATAAGCTTGTTACCTATGCTATCAAAAGTGTTTGAACGCGTCATTCTTAAGAGATTTAACGACTTCTGCGTGGCTAACAATCTTGTTCGTGAAGAGCAATTCGGCTTTCGACCAGGTCACTCCTTCCAACTCCAGATCTGGAGGCTTATTGCAGATTTAAACACTCCTCTCAACTGTGCTAAATATGGTGCTCTTGTCTTTTTGGATGTCCGAAAAGCTTTTGATCAGGTTTGGCACGAAGGCCTGATTTACAAAATGATTACTTGTGGTTTTCCAGAAGATCTTATTGCCTTGATTAGATCCTTTCTGTCGAGCAGGATATTTCGTGTCAAGGTTAGTAGCTCCATGTCCAACCCGTGTGACGTCAAAGCTGGTGTTCCCCAGGGTTCTGTCCTAGGCCCTGCACTCTTCCCAACGTTTACAAAATGCAAGCTGTATCTGTTCGCTGACGACGCGTCCATCATGACCACTGACCGCGTTCCAGCTCACGTCATATCACGGTTACCAAAAGCCTTACATCTGTGCGAGAAATGGTTTGCAAAGTGGAGACTCGACCTAAACGTTGACAAGTGCAAGGCGATGTTCATTACAAAGAAACTTCCTCTGTTCCTTTCTGGTAAAGAGCTCGAATGGGTGAAACATTACAAATACCTCGGAGTGGTAATAGATGCCAAGCTAAACTGGGGCGACCATGTCTCCTACGCCATCAACAAGG
This sequence comes from Rhysida immarginata, assembly GCA_023313115.1. Taxonomy (NCBI): domain Eukaryota; kingdom Metazoa; phylum Arthropoda; class Chilopoda; order Scolopendromorpha; family Scolopendridae; genus Rhysida; species Rhysida immarginata. The sequence goes on along the minus strand of JAHWFO010071467.1, from coordinate 8,846 downwards.
CAAAGAAGAAAAAATTCAGTCTGGTAGCTCTTCTGGGGCGAAACAGCGCGCTTGCATTGGATTGCAAACTATTGCTGTAAAGGACGGTAATCCGAACCATCTTGCTTTATGGTATGCCTGCCTGGGCTACAATATGTAAGTCCAGATGGAAGGACCTCCAAACCTTCCAAAACGTTACCTTGAGGACATTTGCCCAACTTGACAGGAGAGTTGCAACAAATACTTCTATTTCCAACGATTTTGAGATACCTCCCATTGGTAGCTATGTACAGGAGTCACTGAAGAAGTTTCTTCCGAAGATTAAGGACCATCCCAATCCTCTGGTTGCAGATAATCTGGAGCATCCACTCACGTTTAGAAGTTTCCGCAGGCATCGCAGGCCTCGACACGTCCTGGACATCAATTTTGACGACATTCAAAAGGCCACTTTCCCGACTACTGGATCTCATAGCTCCTCGTGCCCCTCGTCAATCAACAATCAACTTATTCGTCCTCATAGGAAAGGACCCAATCTTATCCACTGGATGACTTGACTAGGCCTCATCTGGCTTCTTGCCTAGTTCAGTGTACTTCCCTTGATTACTTCCTGGATGAGTATGGCAGTGAAAGCGTTGCATTCGGACCGCTCGTTTCGTTTATCCCTGCGCTGTTCGATTGTCGATTGATTGTAGCGATTATGGCTGGCCAGAACAGGACACAGGATTAGCTCTTCAAGGTATCACCTCTACTCTTTTTTCAGGTATCAGTTCATTTCTCTCATTTCACGGTGCGTCCTTTTCAGGGCGATATTCACCTTCGGTTACGTCTTATGTGCTGGTCCCTGGCGTTGTGATTAATTTCCTCGCAAACCTAGCTAAGGACTTTCATATCATCTATTATTATTCTAATAATTCACGAGTGGGACCCTGGCGTAGAATTATCTTTCTCGCAAACCTGACTTGTTTTCTTTTTTCCTTAAAGCCTGGTGCGTCCTTCTTAGGACGGCTTCTTTAGCACACACCTAGCTGCGAGGTTACCCCCCCCCCCTGGTTCTATACAATTATATTTTAGGATTATGATGGCTTCGTCCAAATTAACCACGTTGGAGTCAGCTAAAATGCCATTGCTAGTGGCAGATGGTAAAACTGTGTCCTGCGAAATGGCCTACCGGGATGCCTGCTTGGATGCTAGGTTTGCTGCTTTTGACCTACTGTTCAACGAAATGTTAGAAGCTCTCTGGGACGAAATATATACTAAGTATAGGGCACTGGAAGAAAAATTCGAATCCCTACATAAAAGTTTTGAAAAGAAGTTCGAAGGTATCAATAAGGAAATCAAGGACTCTCATAGATATGTCATTGAAAAGATAAGCTAACTGAAGGAAGCCTTTGGGAAATGCTCCGGAACTCCGAAGGCAGATAACTCCAAGGAAGATACACCTGTTGATAACAGGAAGGTAAGTAATGTTTTTAATAATATTGCCTGTGCTAAAAGTTTAGAGTCTATGGATATAATTGAAAATAGTGACTGCTCGACAAACGGTGGCTATAAGAGAAGTCACTCTGATGAAACCGATAAAGAAGTGGATAGAAGTCCCTGGATTGGTGTTGCTAATAAAAAATTCAGAAAAGGCACGAGGATCGATAACCTAAAGACCGTCTCCAGAGTAAACGAAGAAGTCGTCAGCGCGACTAGAATGAGGAATACGAAGAATGTACAAGGTCGCTCGACTAATAAAGACCATAGGATCACGAAGAGGTATGTAACACGTATTGGGCCGCTGGCAGTTTCAGTGGAGGCCTTTCGAGGGAACAAGAAGCCACTACAGTGTTACAACTGGTTGCGCATCGTACACGTATCCATGGGCTGCACGGAAGATCCTCGTTGTAATAAATGTGCTGAGGGGCACCAGTCAAGAGATTGCCCAAAGATCAAAGGACAAGACCCCCCAAAGTGCACCAGATGTGGTCGACAGCACACATCAAGCTACACGAAATGTCCAAAATACCCCCAGGTTCAAAGGATGTCTAGTTCTAAAGTGACAGCAGGCAAATCCTATGCTGCCGCTGTGTCTACGCCGGAAGATAAGGAAAAGCCTCAACATCAACGACCTACCAGGTATGTATAAACAATTAGGACGTATCTTTCATCTGTTTTCTAATCTAGGCAAAAGTTGCCCAAAGTTGAGTAGGCTCCTTACGACCAACTAATTTTAGTATGGCTGCACGTTATACTGTAATCAACAAAGGTGAACTTCGGTGCGTGATATGGAACGCTAGGGGCATTCCCCGAAAGCGTAACGAGTTTCACAACTTTCTGATAAAGCAAGAAATCGACGTTACTTTCCTTTGCGAAACTCATCTCAAGCCAAGACTTCAAGCTACCTGGCTATTGTGTGTACCGTAAGGATCGAACGGCTTCAAATGCTGCAAGATGTGCATCTGGGGGCGCTGAGATCATCATTAAGAAGGGAATTCAACACCAAGAATTAGTAACCAAGTCTTATGCAGGTATGGAATCTGCCTCCGTAATTATCAATGACGTCTCCTGTGGTGATGTGAAGTTCGTGGCACTCTACAATTCACCTAAACGTTATCTTGACATTTGCGAGTTTGATGAACTCTTCAGTGGTGAAACTCCAGTCGTCCTGGCTGGTGACCTAAATGACAAACACCAAAGCTGGAACTCCAGAACGCAGAATTACAATGGCATGATTCTCTATAGGTACATACAAGGTAGAGATGATATTGCTGCTGGACCTGTGGAGGACGCCTACTACTGCGACCACTCCCCTAGTGGCGACGTTTTGGACATCTCGCTCTTGAAGGGTTTCTTCAATCCGTACAATATCTTCAGGATTGATGACCTTTCTTCTGACCACAAGCCTGTGGCGTTGAACTTTGACAATGTTGACATAAATTTCCGAGAGGAACTCGTACATCATCAAGACTGGAAGCTCTACAAAGATGACATACGAGCTACCATCCCGACGTTGCTTATTGTACAGAGGACATCGATCAACTTGTTGATGACATCACCAGATGTATTAACAGTGCCATAGAAGCTAGTAAGTATCCATCAGAGAATAAACCTTCTCATAGAATCCATAATAAACCTATCTGAACTCAGTCGTATTTCTTTTTGTTCCTTTGATACATGCATTGTATTGATGTCTATAAACTTTTGGGACGGACTGTACAAACAGTACCAACAACTACTCCTGCAAGAGCAGAAAAAATTACTCAGCAAATTGTGAGGATGATTGCGATTGATATGCAGCCAATCTCTATAGTCGAAGAGCTGGGTTTCCGTGAACTACTGGAACTTCTTGCACCTGACTATAAAATTCCTTCCCGTGGAACAATTCGAGACTCATTCATCTGCTGAAATCAGAAATTGAGACCACACTGCGAGCTGCACTCAAGGATGCTGGGTCTGTGTCACTCACCACGGACACATGGACATCATGTAATACTGAATCCTACATCTCGGTGACTGTTCATTTCATCGATGGAAAGTGGAAGATATGTTCATATGCTCTTGACACTTCTACAATGTATGAAAGACACACAGCTGATAATCTCTCAAAACGAATAGTTGTACCTACAGATGAATGGGGCTTAACAGGACACGTTGTTGCTGTGGTGCACGACAACGCTGCATACATGGTTAAAGCAATGCAAACTGTTGAAGGAGAAAGTGTTTCCTACTCTGCTCATTTATTGTAGCTGGCTGTCAACAAATGTTTACAAGATAGTGTCATTGTCAGCATCATCAGCAAAGCTAGTTCCTTTTTAGTCATTTTAGTCATTCTTATTTGGCAGCTGAAGCACTCGGAAAATACGAAAAATACGAAAAATATGAATTCTAGATGATAAACCGGGACACTATCTAAACTCTTCTTGACTTGCCTCACCACCGCGGAGCATCACGAGATACTTTAGACTCAAGTTTTTCTTGCCCTTGACGTAGAAGCTTTGTCAAAGCCTTGGAATAAATGGCGAAACTAGTTGGAACTCCTGATGTCCCTCTGTTATATTGTAAGGCCACCATCTGTTTACTTAACAGGAACAGTATTATGATCCATCCATCCACCGATATTCTGAGAAAAAGTTTACACAAATTTCGAGAAAAACCCGTTATAGGCAACTACCTATACTATACATTACAAGGCTGTCACTTGAGCCCATATACATAAACAGTATGCTTGGACTCTCTTTTACGATGAGTCAGCTAGATTTACATACATATATGACATAGAAATGGCAGCACATGAATTGCTGCTGAACCCGTCTACTGGGTGAAATAATTAACCGTAGGAATAATTAAGAGACTGGCACTCGGACCTGGAGAAACCGATGGTCGGAGAAGGATGAGAGCCAATATCGCTGGCTAGGAAGAAATTGTCTGACGATCACTGCAGGGATTCCAAATACCGCTCTATAAGAAAGCGGCGACGCCTCGGCGTTTGTTTTAATATATATAATTAGTAAGAACCTATGGAATATATATATTTATATATATAGATACTAGCAGAGGTACCCGGAGTTGCCCGGGATAATTACACTTGTAGGTAAACAGAACAATCTCAAAAAATTAAATTATAATTCCCAATTGGTTAAATAATAACTCAATCAGTATAACAGAGAGCAAAGGGACTATCCATTCTACGAAAAATACGAAGAACAGGAATTCTAGGTGATATACAGGGACTTTATCTAAAGTCTTCTTCACTTGCCTCACCACTACGGAGCATCACCAGATATTTTAGACTCAAGTTTTTCTTGCCCTTGATATAGACGCTCTTATACCCTCTTGCTCTATTCGAAACTCCCGTTTTTCAGATGTTTCAAATGCCCGTATAGCTTTTTCTAATTTAGTTGCAGAGTTTCTCTGACCAATATTCGTTCTTTCTCTTTCCTTTCCAGACACATAAATTTTTGCCTCATCAATAGACGCTGCCTTATTAATGTTCTGCCACTGCATCATCATTTCTTGAGGAAATTGAAAACGACGGCGTGCCGTTCATCTGTAGGTTGTGCGTCATGGAGTCGGCCTTTCATAAGAAAATTCAGGAGATTGAAGCCAAACAGCTATCCTGTCCAGCTACAGCAGTGGGCAACGATTTGTCAAAGGAGGTGGAACTATATAAGAATGAGGTTAGTGAATTAAAAGAACTCTTGAACAACATTATGCCGGATGGATTGGTTAGGCCTAAGGAAAACGACGGGGCGATATCCTACGCCGATATTGCAAGCAGGCCGAAGGATCCCGAAAATAAGATGATAACGGAAGCAAGCTGTAACGGACTAATTGCGCAGTAACTTGCTGAAATGGAGAAAAGACGTAAGAACATTGTAGTGTTTAATGTGCCAGAGTCCGGCGATTCTCCTGAGGAGCGTAGGAAAAGTGATGAGAAAAAAATACTATCTGTTCTTTCTCATATCGTTAAAGAACCAAAACATCCGCTAGTTATATTTCGACTGGGGAGGCTAAACCAATCTACAGAGTGCTCTTTTTCTCGGCCGTTGTTGGTAAAATTTAGATCTCAGTTTGAGCGGGATGAAGTTATTGAATCAGCCTACAGATGCAAGAACTTGATTATGGACGGGAGTAAAAAGCAAGTAGGTATATCATACGATAGAACAGTTGCCGAAAGACACGAAATAAGGGAGCGCATTCGTAAAAAGAAAGTAGAGGCTCAAAAAAACTATACACCTGCGCAGGGATCGGTTTAGATATCCCTGTGCGTGAAGCCGGTATTATTAATGCAATTTCCTGTATGTATACCAATGCATGTAATATAAAGAACAAAATTGAGGAATTGAAATATTACTGTGATGCGGAGGTTAAATTGGTCGGCATAACAGAGACTTGGCTGAATGATGATGTGGAACTGTCTCAGTCCGATGTACAGGATTTCGTCGTGTATAATCAAATAGGTCGTATTAAAGGAAGGGGCGGGTGCTCCATACTGGTCCATTCTACAGTGAAATCTGAATTAGTGCTTCCATCTGTCAGCACCAAGTATCTAGATCATGTATGGGTCAGGATTTACGATTTGTATAATGTTTCTACAATTATTGGCTGTATTTACCATCGTCCGGAGAGTACCCGTTCCGTTTTTGAAAGTAATGAACTGTTTGGTGTTTTAACTTGGAGTACAAATTTAAACGAGAAGCTTCTGATCATGTGAGATTTTAATTTCCCTAGTATCAAATGGAATCCCTATATGGAAATTAGTAGAGCTCCAAGGATTTTAGAAATTGATTTTCAACAGTTCTTGGATGACATTTTCTCGGTTCAGAATGTAAATTTTCCAACACGTTATCGTATTAATAATAATCCTAGCCTACTGGACCTGATTTTGACCAATCAACTAACGGGAGTCATGAACATTAACTACGGACCTGGTCTTGGGAAAAGTGATCATGTTGTGTTAAGATTTAATTTAATATTTCAATATGGGTGTACTGGTGTTATAGGCAAAGGAGAAGGTTATGTGTGTCATGATTATGGACGGGGTGATTACGAGGGCTTGCGTAATTATTTGGGTAATCCTGAAGTTTGGGAGGATGGTGTAAGGGACGTGGAAATCATGTGGTTTTTTATTGTGAAAGTTATTAAGGACGGTATTGATAAATATATACCACAAGTCACAGTTAAGACAAAAGGAAATAAGGTAAATAAACCTGCTTGGTTTACTAATTATATTAAAAAGTTATTTTTGAAAAAACAGCGTGTATGGAGGAAGTATAAGAAACATAAACTACCAGAAATGTATGACAGGTATTGGACTATTGGATGTAATATTGTTTCTGAATTAGTGTCCGGCCGACTGCGTTATGAGGAAGATCTTATTAGATCTGCAAAGACTAATCCCAAAATTCTATTTAGGTACATAAAAAAACAATTAAGGATAAAAACTGCAATTCCTATTCTTGTGGATTACGATGGCTCGATACGTCACGACGCCGATAGTAAAGCGAATTTGTTGCAGTCCCATTTTTTATCAGTGTTTAATAAAACTGACAGTGTCGATGAGATTGAGAAGTATTTTCGCGAGTTTTGGTCCGGACTGGAGAATAGTGTTGATGGAAATGGTCATCCTGAGTTGTTGGACTTGGTAGTGACAGGCAGGGAGGTTTTTAAGGCACTTAATAAGCTTGATGTTAACAAGGCGACAGGCATGGACGGAATCCATCCTAGGGTTCTTAAAGAATATGCCATACAATTATCTGACCCGATAGCGAAGATGTATCAACTTTCCTTGGAATATGGTAAATTGCCTCAGGATTGGAAAACCGCTCGAGTTATACCGATATTTAAAAAAGGGGATTCTTCGAAACCTGAGAACTATCGACCGGTGAGCCTGGTACCTGTGCTAGGCAAGGTTTTGGAAGGTATTGTTAAAACGCATATTATAACTTACCTCAATGAACACAATCTGATGCATAATTCCCAACATGGCTTCCATGCTGGCCGTTCCTGCCTAACCAATCTACTCAATTATCAACGGAAGGTCCAAATCTTGCTCACAAAACTGTATACACTGTTTTCACGGATATCGCTAAAGCATTTGATTCTGTCCCTCACGAGGTGCTGGTACCAATGGCTGTTAAGTTTGGCTTGGGGGGCAACGTCGGTGACTGGCTAATCGATTTCTTTGTGGATAGAAGACAAGTTACTTGCGTTGATCACGTTGACTCTCATATGGGCTTTGTGAAAAGCGGGGTGCCTCAAGGTTCACCATTGGCGCCAATTTTGTTTGCGCTGATGATGGCTATTGCTATCGATGGAATACATAACGAAGTTCTTTTATTCGCGGACGAAGTTATTTGGGGTGGATCCTGTGAGCATTCAGAACGATCTTGATAGATTGGTTGGTAACCTTCAGAAATTGGGATTAAAGTTTAGCATTGATAAATGTAAAATAATGAAGATTGGGTCTGTCGACGAAACCTGTTTCACAGTTTCTAATCAACAATTGGAGGAGGTTACCCTTTTTAGGGATTTAGGGGTCATGCAATCTGCAGACCGTAAGGTCTGTCTGCAGTGCAGGAGTGCAGCTTCTCAGGCCAACCAAGCTTTAGGTCGTATTAAGAAATCGTTTATTATAAGTAGTGGGAATACGCTTCGTAACTTGTAAAAAATTTATATTAGGCCACATTTGGAATATAATGCGAGCGCTTGGTGCCCGTATCTTGAGAAAGATAAAATAACAATTGAAGCCATTTGCAGAAGAGCTACTAGAATCTTATATTCAGACAACAGGTTGGATAATAATTATCGGGATTATGAAACCCGTCTACATGACTTGAGGCTTTTAAAGCAGAGGGACCACCGCATTAGGGCGGATTTGATTTTTACATACAGATTGTTTACACATGAAGTTGATCTGGATTATAATATTTTTTTAAAATTAAAGGATAACCTTAGACCAGGGGATCATAGGTTTTCAATTTATAAAGAAAGACCGCATAATGATTTTGAAAAGTATTCTTATTGTTTTAGAATAGTAAATATTTGGAATAGTCTTCCCTCCGAGGTGATTGAGTCTCCTAGTGTCGATGTTTTTAAAAGTCGGTTAGATCAATATAAGCAGTGGTGAGTTGATGGAGTTATATAATGAAATCGACAGTATGATTTTATTGATATTGGATTGTGCTTTTGGACAGAATTTTAGAACTGGCGCAAGAAATAGATTTGGCCAACTGGGCCAAAAATGGCGGGTTGTAATCCAGAGCTGCATGTTTCATAACCTCGAGAATTTCCGTTTTTATCCTCTTTAGCTAAATGATTCATGGCTTACTCGGATAATCTCATAAATAGTTAATGAATTTCATAGAAAAAATTTCCACTAATCG
>JAHWFO010071461.1:0-13923 GCA_023313115.1 Rhysida immarginata | reverse complement strand
ACAGGACTGGGCACTCAAAAATCACCTGATCATAGTAGTCTGAGCAACACTCCGAACTTCGTTATTTCCAACAAACGAAAAAACACTGATTGTTAAAATCCAAGATGGAGACAATGAAAGTTGGATTGTTGCTCAGACTACTATGGTCATGTGACTTTTGAGTGCCCAGGCCTGTCTTTCTCTTTGGCTACGGAAGCAAACGAAGCCATTCTAAACAATGCCACCTAAAGACAAGGACTGTTCACTGAAATATCATACGTACTTACATTATCATTAGAGGGCGAGATTTAAGGCTTATTATTGGATGTCTACCAACTAAGGGTTACCACCAATAGCCCTAAATTTCGCCCTCTGATGATGATGTAACAATGCATGATATTTCAGCGGCCTTGTCTTTAGGTGGCATTAATCTAAAGGCTGCTCAAAAGAATCGGATGACATTTGTGCTTCATAACAATGTTTTATAAAGTTTCTCGCATATCTTCGAGCATGTTTTTCAAAAATTTAATGAAAATGCTCAAATTTATATACTATATGTTAGGAAAGAAATGCTACTACTGACATAATGATTAACTTTTAAATAATTAATTATATCCTTATTTAATTGTCTTGATTTATTTTTCCTAATTTACCGGCATATCTGCTGGGGTTGAAACAATTTTGTAAAATAAAATTCATGTAATAAAAAATCCATTAAAATGAAAATTGATTTTGAAAATAAATTTTTTTTCATGAACGATTGCAGGAACTGATTAAATACTTAAAATAATTATTTACACTCAATATCTATATATATTTTAATACTCTTTCGTTATGGTAAAATTCATCGAAAATTTCAGAATTTCAGAAAACAGTATACGATCGGCAGCCATTTTGATATTGTCTGATGGCTTGAAAAAGTTGTTTATCTCTGACGAACGAAACAATCTACCAATAATAAGCCTAAATTATCCCAATACAACGCACCCTAAGATTATAGTGTTGAACTTCTGTCATGATCTCCTTTATTATTACAAATCCGTTTAATGGCAGATTTCTATTGTTGTGTTACGATGCAGTAGGAAACGCGACTCATCGGAAAATACAACCTTTTTTCACTGGTCTAGGGTCCAATGTTTAAACTGCAATGCAAACGCACGTCGTTTCTTGTGATGCACACTTGTCAACATGAGTGCTGGAATCAGACGTCTTCTGCGGAGGCGAAGACGCAACAATGTGCCTTGCACAGTTGTTCTCGATAGCTTTCTGGTGCGTTGCTCGTTCACTTGGGATGTCAATGTATCGACGGTAGCCCGTCCATCACTCTTAACCAGCCGTTGCAAGCGCTGCTCATTCTGTTCATTAACGGCCCGTAGTCTCCTACAATTTGCATGCCTGGAATGCACATCTTGTCCATTCTTCCATTCATTGTACACCTTCACTACGGCACTACGCGAACAGTTCACTGCAGTTTCCGAAATGCTGCCGCCTTAATGCTGGACCATTGCCCAGCTGGACAGAAGGACGGTGAAAAACCAATCCATCCACCTCGATTTAAACATGGCCCATATCGGTAAGTTTATACAGGATCTCCTTTTGATCATGATACAGAAGATGAAGACTCACGACAATAAGCTTGTGAAAGGGATACTGGAGAACTCAATGAATATGAACTGGCATACGAAGTATCGTAAACCGAGGCACGTTCTTGACATCAATTTTGAAGATATTAGCAACGTCTCTTTCCCAGACTACTGGAAGATATGATAATATTCTTTCTCCTTGTATTTTTTTTCGTTTGTTTTTTGTTTCTGACAATCGTCAATCTTATTTTCTTTTTTGTATAATATGGAAGACCGCTTGGGTTGGTTAGGCTTCTTGACTACCTCAGTGTATTTCATTTGGAGTTTATTCTGGTTAGATGAGCTTTGTGAAAGCGCTGCTTTCGTCCCATCCTAACAAATGTACACTTCACTGTTCGATTGTCGATTGTCTTGCTGTATATCCTTGACAAAGCCGGGAATAAATGGCGAAACTAGTTGGAACTCCTGATGTCCCTCTGTTATACCCCGTCCGCACTGCAAAAAATAAGCTAGCCTAAGTTGATAAGCTAGCTTAAACTGCCGTGCGAACGATTCTAGCTTCTGTTGGGCTAGCCCAGATTCTGATTCTTAAACTACCATAGAGATTTGGGGCGAAAATATCGACGATTTGCGACACGTCAAACGTAATCGGATCATGTATGGCAGTCGAATTGTAGGCTAGTTTTAGAGCACTTCAGTGCGAACGACCTAGCCTACAACTTAAGCCAAGATATCTAGCTTATCGAATAAACTAGCTCAACAATAAGCTAGCCCAGCAGTGCGGACGGGGTATTATACTGTAAGGCCACCACCTGTTTAGTTAATAGGAACAGTATTATGATCCATCCTTCCACCTAAACAATTCTGTTTATCATAGGCGAAACAATTTCGTTTTATCTTGGACGAAAAAATTATTCAATCAGTAATTTTTCCATTGCCAAATCTACCCCTTTTCCACTAACATGCTCTTTTCTGTTTTTTTCTTCTATTTCCTTTCCAACGTTCTCCTTCCGGGTTGATTTATTTTTTTTCCAAAGGTTTGCGGTAATCGATGCAATCAAGTTTTTTCCGGTTGCTCTCCCGCAAGTCTCTCCGTTTCGCTTGCATCCGTAAAAGATGGAATTTACTTTCTAAATATATCATTGAATACAAAAAATCTAGATGCGACACATTTTGTCACTAACGACGTTATGAATAAGTCATTTATGAATAATTCTCCAGTAAAAAGTATAGTTATAAATATTATTTCTAGTTTTATTTTGATTTTATTTATTATTTATTAATTATTTTGTCAATTATTATTTATTATTTATTTTTATTTAATAACTATTATTTATTGTATTCTAGGGTTTTTGTGTCTCGTCCTTTTCTCTTATTAATATCCGTTCACTCTTTAAATTTGTTATTTACAGCGGGATAAACTTGTTGGAATTCCTGAGCTGGTCATCACGAATACTCCCTATTCACCATGTGCTACTTTTCATACCAGTAAGTATTTGTTTTGAATTCAATAAATGATATAAAAGTCAAAATGACCAAGACTGTACTCAGTATCTCGCCAAAATAAATAATAGAACGATAGGTTATCCCTATAACATTATTAGGTAGATTCAAACATCGGAAGGGTACTGACAATCGATACCACCAGTACAACCTGGCACATTACTATAGTTTGTATCTGATCAACCGTGTCAAGGATTTTTCTCTGAAGTTTGACGTCCTAAGCTTTGAGGGAAAAATTTACATGACTAAAGACTGTGAATGAAGGCTTCCGGAAATGGCTGAAAATAGGCTGAAAATAAATCTCTTTTGTGGACAAGTGTTGCCTCCTACCTTCTACTCTCGAAATATCTACAGCTCCTCAAGATCAGTTTCCATTTTGTTTTATCTGATAAAAACAGTTTCAGGTCATGTGTTAGCAATTTGCCCTGTGTTTATCTCTTTTGAATTTTAACGATCCCTGTGCATTGTTTGTTGTTGTCGTGACAGGTTAACAGTGAAAATCACTTTTTTTCAACGAAGAAGCATTTGACATGTTGATGGTCTTAGGAGAAAGTCAGCAAAACTATCGTGCTACGAAGATATTATAGGCTGCACGATATCCTAATCACTCCAGCGGCTTGAGGTGCGTGTGAGGCGCACAAGTCAGGTACATACAGTCCAACCACAACACGGACAATGTGATCAGAAGACGGGTGAGAGGTGAGAGAGATGCTGATGTTCTGGCCGCCATTCGACAAAATCCGACCGTCTGCACGAGACGGCTCTCTCGTGACTCAGGAATAAGCCACAAGGTTGTATGGCAGATAGCAACAGCAACAGTTTCCACCCATTTCGGATTCATCTCCTCCAGGCGCTCGGAAGGTCAGAGGAGACTGGATTTTTCTCAGTGTTTTAGAAACCAGTCGCAAAATTTCCATTTATCGGCATTGTCGACGGACGAGGCCACGTTTAAAGCAACGGGGGAGGTGAATATCCATAATGCACATTAATGGGTATAGGAAAATAGACGACCAACATATGTAGAGAGTGAATATGTGCTGTGGTATTATCGGAAGCCACAATATTGGCTCGTATTTCTTCCAAAATAACCTGAACAGGGTAATTTATGATGACATTCTGGACCCTTTGAAGATTTGCCCTTAGCGACGAGGGTTAGCATGTGGTTACAGCAAGATGGCGAAACACACGAGAAGGAGACTGCACAAATTCCAGCAGCTAATGGATGGCCGTTTGAACATTGAGGGTGCTTCAAAAGGGAGAGTGCGTGTAGCGAATTGCTGGAAGAGACGAGTCATCCTTGCACTGGAGAAAACGCGTGCTGAGCACTTCGGTTAGGTTCTGTGCGTGCTCTAAACGTTCTTGAGATGGTGTGCGTGCATGATGCACGCGATTGACGATTATAGAAAGAGATCCGTGCCTAAATCAAAAGAATTTCTTTATTCGTAGGAAGCTAATTATATACAGGGTGTTTCATAATTGGTGCCCCGTCTTTAGGTACAAATAACGGCTCAAGGGGAACAGGTGGGGGTAAAATGAATATTGATTATTTGGTTTTGATGTTCCCTAATTCAGAATAAAAACATTTCGCGTCCCTGTGGGTGAAGGGGTAAATTTTGAAAATTTTAATTTTGTAGGGGTAGGGGTTAGACCCCATGTGTTATTTAAAAAGTTGTAGAGCATCATGTAAAATGTGGGTTTAGCAAAAAACCCGGTGAAAAAATCTCATGCCCTGCCCCCTTTATCGAGCGGGTAAACTGAAAGGTATGTCTAACCCCTACCCCTACAAAATTAAAATTTTCAAAATTTACCCTTCACCTCCGGGGACGCGAAATGTTTTTATTCTGAATTAGGGGACTTTAAAACCAAATAATCAATATTCATTTTCCCTCAATCTGTTCCCCTTGAGTCGTTATTTGGACCTAAAGACGGGACACCAATTATGAAACACCCTGTATTACGATAACTTGAAAACGAATTAACTTTTTAAGACCCTGCTTTCGCCAATCCATAAATATGAGACAAAGCACGAACAAGGGGAGATAGCATAATGGGTACAATAGCACGTGCTCTAATGGTACCATTAGGATACGATCTTAAAAATTTCCAATGACAAGATATGGCATGTAATATATCAAACAACTCGTCACGACGTGTCATGAACGAATATATAAAAGTAACTAGTGTTAGTAGGCATTGGTCTTGTGGTACGTGTTCCAAAGGTGCTAAATGATATCATTGGAAACGTTCAATGCTAAGATATGGCATGTAATATATGAAACAACTCGTAACGACGTCTCATGAATGATTATAACGCGTAAATAATGATAGTGGGAATTGGTTTAGTTGTACGTGTCCTAATGGTACCATAAAGCACCTTTGGAACTTTCAATGCTAAGATAAGGCATGTATCAAACATCTCGTAACGATGTGCCATGAATGAATATAACGAGTAATTAATGATAATCGAAATTGTTTAGTAGTACGCATTTTGATGGTACCATATGGCACCGTTGTAACTTTCAATGCTAAGATATGGCATGTAATATATCAAATAACTTGTAAGGATGTCTAATGAATGAATATAAAGTTAAATAATGATAGTGGGAATTGGTTTAGTAGTACGTGTCCTAATCGTACCATATGTAACCGTTGGTACTTTAAATGCTAAGAAATAATGTGTGATATATCAAACAGCTCGAACCAATGTGTCATGAGTGAATATAACGAGTAATTAATGGCAGTCGGAATTGTTTAGTAATACGTATTTTAATGGTACCATAAAGTACCGCTGGAACTTTCAATGCAAAGATACTGCATGTAAGTTAAACTGCCTTGTCAAAAAAAGTTGCTTACTCTAGTACTTCGTTGGACCCCCTTTAGCTTTTATTACAGCGCGCATTTTTCGAGGCATTGTTTCCACAAGTTTGCACAGTCTTTCAGTCTCGATTTTCGTCCAATACTGCAGCCTTTTCCCCCGATATCTCATGTGGATGACAGAAGAATTGCTCCACCTCGTAGACTCTTCTCCAGTACATCCCAAAGATTTTCAATAGGGTTAAGATCTGGATTCTGTTGTGACCAATTCCATGTGAAAAAATGATTCTTCATGCTCTTCGAACCATTGCTTCACAATTTGCGCCTGGTGAATCTTTGCATTGTCATCCTGGAATATACCTGTGCCGCCAGGGAAGAAAAAATCTATCTATGGGTTGTTTTCGTCATTGAAAAGATTTAAATAATCAGTTGACTTCAACTCAATGCTAAAATATTGCATGTAATATATCAAACAACTCCTAACAACGTGTCATGAGTGAATATAACGAGTATTTAATGATTGTTGGAATTAGCTTTGTAGAACGTGTCCTAATCGTACCATATGGTACAATATGGTACCATTGGAACTTTCAACGCTAAGATATGGCGTGTAAAATATCAAACAACTCGTAACGACATGCCATATATGAAGATAACGAATAATTGATGATAATCCGAATTGTTTAGTATTACATGTTTTAATGGTACCATATGGTATCGTTGGAACTTTCAATGCTAAGATATGGCTTGTAATATATCAAACAACTTGTAAGGATTCTTATGAATAAATATACAAGGCGTATACAGGGTGTGTCTAATCCCTATCACAAACTTCTGGTGGTGATTCCCCACAGCGAGATGAAAACAAAAGTTCATGTAAACATGGTTCGGATAACGAACCGTTTATGAAATTTCCGCTGTTAAAAGTAAAGTTTCCACAGTAAGCATGCGGATAATCTACAACAAATGTTCAAAATGACGACCGTGGTATGCAATGACTTACGCTGCATTTTATAACCTCACCTGCATCTACCACAACCTTTCAAGGGGGAGCAGGTCGGAAAACGAACCGTTTGCTACAGTACCCGTTTCACCTCCCTTAATAGTTGTTTAGGTACACTTGAAATTATTAGCAGGTGCACCTGTTAATAACCAATAAAGGGACGCAGCTATTTGTCTATTTGTAGAATTTGTTTTAGCTTCTCCGCATGTGTCAAGGATAATTTAGAGATTTAGTAAAAATAGTGGAAGCATGAAAAATCATTAAATAATGCGACACAGCTATAGTTATTCGTAAAAAACAATTTTATTCAAAAGATAAATAAAATTAAGAACCAGATGCCCTCTGTCAGGAGGGTGCCATAAAATGTTTTTCAGAGACAAAAATTACAGCTTGCAATTTAATGATCGGGAAAAACAAGTAAAAACCATTAAATTGACTTAACGAAACTATTTAAGATTAATTCCGTTATATTATAACAAAAAATATAATAATTTTAGTAGGGCCTAAGCCGATTAACAAAGTTATATGTTGAATAGCAATTTCTACAATAATAACAATTTCCTATTGAGGAAATCAATTGGCAAAATAAATCTTAATGGGATAACCGTAAAAGCTTGAGGCGTATCAGCTTCTGGGCTTCTACGTTAACCGCCACGGAAAGCGGCTACGCACAATGCGTTTAAGGACTGGCAGAGGGCTCATTTTCTAAAAGAGAAAATAGAAAGAAAAACGCGCAATTAACATTGGTTAAACTACGCATTGGCTTAACACTGCAATTAAATAAGTTATGAGCGGCTTTTGGGAGTGAGAAACAGACTAATTGGCGTTTTATGCGAGAGAGAGATATAAGAGAGAGAGCTCACCTTGAAATATTGGGAAGAGTGCGCCCAAATCCTCCTCGGCCAGTGCTTGAGGTCCCCAGGGCATAACCACGTCGTATAGCTCGCTGGAGAATCGTTTTGTCGTCACGGGAACGTTGGATAGGGCATGAAAAAGTTCTCTTGGCACCTGAGTCGCATACACCAGGGCGAAGAATGCACTCGTTGCTAAAGATGAACTCGATGATAAGTCCGATGTAACTAGCGGGCTGGCAAAAGTTTTAGGCTGTTGCACTTGGCTGGGTGGCGTGCTCATGAAGAAAACGCCATGTTGTCCGTCTGGAAGCCACTGTCTCGTTGCAACAGAGTCTGACTAGCAAAAACCTCGGCGTGTTGTCGTCGTTGTGGAACGATGCCCTGTCGTTAATTTCTCGCTGCGGAACCTCGTAGCATTCCACGTCTGCAGAAGATAGTGAAGAATTAGCGCTGCAGTCCGCGCGCTCGGCCGCCTTCAGCTCACTCTCGCTGCCGATGCTTGTCCGTGAAGAGAAAGCCGTTCTCGCTGAGCCTTTCACTCGTTTTCCCGTGAAAGCTTGCGTCTGGCCAACCGTCATTCGATTAGGAGAACGCTCCGGTCCATCCAAAAGCTCGCTCTCCTCTCCCCTTTCCATCTCGTTTCTCAAAACTCCCGCCGCTCTTGATTTTCCAACGCCAGCGCTATAACCTTTTGACTTTTTCCTACGGCGCTTCGGTTTGCGCGCTCTAGAAGTAGCTTGGCTTTCGTTATGGATCTGCTCTGCCTCAATAACTGGCGCTGCTCTGTGCTGGCCGCTATTGAGTTTCGGTTTCGAGTCTCCCGACGCGCTTACGCTGTCGCTCGTCACGAAATTTCCACAGAGTAGAAAAACCAGCTGCTGAAAGTTATATTTTAACTGCGGAAATCTCATAAACTGTTCGTTATCCGAACTATGTTTTAATGAACTTTTGTTTTCGTCTCCCTGTGGGGAATCATTACCAGAAGTTTTTGAGAGGGGCATTAGATACACCCTGTATAATTATAGTGGGAATTGGTTTAGTAGACATATTGCTAATTGTTTATAGCAAATCGCTTGCTTCAATGGTAGGTGATAACATAGAATTATAGATGCTTACACAGAATGCTTAAACTAATGAGGCTCACTTCGTTTAACATTATGTGGGAATGCCTTCAAATTAAAGAACTTTTATGGCCAGTTCTACCAACCTCGGATATATCCTCAGAGAGTTATCGAAGGTTTAACTTAAACGCAGTATACTGCTTCAGTTGCGTTCAACCAACATTTTCTATTCGTCGGAAAACTTTATTGAAGGTATAGAGCACAAGCATTGTAAAGCACACTGTGATTGGTCAGTTTGATATTTAGTGCTTCCCTCTATCTTGAAAAAACAAAAGTATTCATTCCAATCAGTGCATAGCCTACAATGGCTAAGGTCAAAAACTCTCACCGGTGAGAAGAGTTAGCGTTTGGTCGGCCAGAAATCCCAGTGAGAAAACTGTGACATCATTTTAACGCGGTCAAAAACGCCAGTTAGTGCTGCTATGCTTAACCGGTTAGTCTAACCCATCTTATCTTATCTTATCTTATACAGAGGATAGATTATCTGCAGCACTTACTCCTTCGAGGGAGTTTTGTGCCATCCCAGTAACTAACGACTGCTACAAGATGACAGTAGCAGTTGGGACCGACGGCTTAACGTGCCCTCCGAAGCACGGGGGGTTCATGATGGAAGAGCTGCTGGCGGACAAACAAACCAGTGGCTATCACCAGCTGCTGGACATCCAGCACTGGTCACTCAGCAAATGGGTCAGACTAAAGTCCCCCAACAGCTGTCTCACCCAGTAGTGGTCCTCAAGCCACTGGCTGTCACCCAGCCAGCAGCTGGCCACGCCTGAAATTGCTTAACTCCATCGATCAGCGAGCCAACCAGGCCATGGCTACCCCCTAGTCTAACCCATGGTGTAAGATTAACAGGTGATCAGGCTCTGCCAAATTCTTGTTACTTTAAAGCTCGCTTTCCCAAAATGTCCGCATGATGGCAGTGAGAACTGTGGGCCTGGCTTAAGCACTTATAAGTTATTTCTTAATGACTTTAAACATTTATTTCCGTTAAAGGTAATTTATTTTCTTTACAATCAAATGTCATTTTCACAAGACGAATTAAAATTCTTTATAATTTCACATAACACACATAGTTACATTAATGACAAATATCTTTATTACTTCTTTCTATCTTCTCTATTCCTCTTTTACCTTTTCAGTGTTGAAGATGTTAAAAAAAAACCATTGGATTTATTGGAAATTAACTTAACAGGGGATCAGACTGCTAAGGCTTTGTTTGGTGTTCCAAGCTTGTTAGTAAAGGGAGAAAAACAAACTTCCATGCCCTAAGCGAGAATCGAACCCGCAACTCGCTGGTTGTAAGAGATATAAGACCTGCGCCTAAACGCTCTCGGCCGCTGAACTATTAATTTTTTCAGTGGCGTCCTTAAATTTAAACTAAAATGTGACATTTACATATTTACAGTATACAGGATTATTTTAAACTATAACATATTTTGAATGTTTTCAAAATGTCATATGGAGCACGTTTACAAGAAACTATGTCCTTTTACGCTAATTTACAGCATTTAATTGTCATTTATGTTCATTTTAGATCTTTTGCAACTTACCAAACTTTTTTTATTGCGCAGCATTTTTTAATAAATGGTTTGGCTGTTTACTAAATTGCCTTTAGTGCTCACTCTAAGCCCACAGTTCGAAGCGCCAGCAGACGGCCAAAAGTTAAAACCGAGCTTTATCTTCACAGGATTCGTAGCCGGGCAAGACAAAGAGCTTGATCACCTGGTAATCTTACACCATGGTCTAACCGAGGCTTCCGAGATTATACAGGCTAACCCATATCATGAAAAACTATTGTTAAACGGGCGACAAATATGGCGGCAATAAAGAGGCAAAATTACCCGGGTAACCATTGCCATCTAGGGTAATAAAACGGAAATAGGCATTACCTATTTTTACATGTAATTTAAGCACGAAGCATTGATTAAATACATTAAAATTTTGCATGAACGAGAATTAAATATGTTTATTTCATTGGTATAAGATAATTTTTAGAATTCAAATTAATATGTTTCTGCTTTGTTTAGAAGATAACAGCTATTTCGGTTTTATGACAACAGATGGCTACTTCTGTTCGCCATCCTTATTGTCGCCACTTTTTTCATGATATGGGTCAGCCTGTATAATCTCGGAAGTTGCGGTCTAACCATCCTCACCGAGGAAAAGACGGTTAGCCCAGTGAGAAATTACGTCATCATTCTGTCACCGGTGAGGGTTTTTTGACCACAGCCAATGATAAGAGAAAGGCCTCTACCGTGAAAAAGAACAAAAGTATTCCAGTCAGTGTTGGTGCTGAAATGCAGCAAGGCAGAAAAAACAAACGCGAAAGACAAATGCAGCTGGAAAACTCAGATCTCAGCGATGCAAAACTTCCGTTTCGTTTCTCCTTTTGGGGGCTATGTTGTCGATCATTGAAAATGAAATACAGACAGGTAATCTAGATCTAATCTGCTGTTCACTTGCACCCTAAAACTTATTCCTACCGTCGTAGTTAAAAATGGTAATTATATAACACGAAATACTATGGTTTTGAAGACATTTTCAAATCGAAGCGGACCGGAAGTACCGCCATTTACGCTCATAAATTTGAGCGAAGCGGTTCACTATACGAGGAATAAGTGGCAATCCGGCCTCTAGAGGACCGTATAACTTTATCAGGATATCTGTGGTTTATTTTGGTGCTCATCTGAGGATGGTAGAACATCGTTTTGACTTATCTGAGCTTTATTCCAATACTTATTCTATCTGAGGATTTATCCGAGGTTCATAAAATCGGCCCTTATTTATTCAAATATATAATGAATAATTACACTCTCCATTTAACCTTTCAGTTTTTGAAGTTTATTCGTTTAAATTCTCTCTTTACGTTAGAAGTTTACTTAAATAGTAATTTTCATATTTATATATTTTCTCTAAAGTGTTTTAAAATTTGTGTTAATTCTACGTATCCATATATGATGTTATAACGCTCGGTTTATCCGCTTTGATTATAAAATCTTTCTCTTTTATTTTATCAAAAGCTCTACCTGTGTCAAACGTTTTCTTGTTTTTTTTTCTTTTCAGGACAACCAATGAAATTTTTGAGATCTAATTCACAAATCAGATTTGAATTCTACTATGAAACAAATTTGTCTGACCAAACTCCCGTTTATGTAAGTATTAGTTTTTCCAAAACTTAAAAAAAATTCTAGCTGAAGTCTAATATTATCAAAACCATATTAACATTAAACTGTTATTTTATACACTGAAGAGCCAAAACATTATGACCACCTACTCAATAACGCGTTGCGCCACCTTTGGCCTGCAAAACAGCTGCAACTCAAGTTGGTATGGACGCCACAAGTTCTTGGTAGATGACTGGAGACAGGTTGTACCAAATGTCTAAGCAGCGGTCTAAGCAAAGTTGAGAAATTCCGACTTGATGATGTTTGAGCTCTGAGCTGCCACTCCATGACATCCCAAATGTGTTCTATCGGATTAAGATCCAGCGAGTTAGGTGGCCAAGACATTAATTGAAATTGATCCTTATGCTTATCGAACCGCTCCAACACAATTCGAGCCTTGTGACATGGGGCGTTGTCCTGCTGGAAGATTCCATTTCCAGTTGGGAAGACAGACGCCATGTAAGGGTGCACCTGGTCCGCAATGATGTTCAGATAGTCCGCAGCTTTCATAGTCCGTTCCACGACAACTACGGGTCCCAGAGCCGCCCATAGAACGTCCCCCAAAGCATAATAACGCCACCACCAGCCTGGATATGGCCTGCTGTACAGGGGGAGAGCAACTGTTCGCCTGGAAGTCGGCGTAGACTGACACGACCATCGACGTGATGAATAAGAAATCGTGATTCATCCGACCATGCAACTCTCTTCCACTTATCCATGATCCAGTCTCGATGTTTCCGGGCCCACTGTAGGCGTAGTTGACAATGACGCTTGGTCAACAGAGGCACACGAGTGGGACGTCTGCTGCGCAGGCCCATATCCAACAATGTCCGCTGAACTGTGTGTTCCAACGCACTTGGACCTGCGTTGTATTGGGCTGTCAGCTGAGCCACTGTCTGGCACAGATCTTGCTTTACCAAGAGGGATAGTCTCTGACGTCCTTTTTCGTTGATGACGCGTGGGCGTCCAACACCTTGGGGTCTACTGTTGGCTTCACCGGCATTTATACATTTTGCATAAATACTAACAACATCAGATCGTGAACAACCTACCATTCGTGCAGTTTCGGAGATGCCCGTTCCGAGTCTTCGGGCCATTACAATCTGCCCTCTATCAAATTCGTTTAGATCAGCAGCCTTTCCCATCACTCGCAAAACTAAGTGCAAGACTGATTCCTTACCTTCTTCAACAGAAGTTAAATACCATTCCCACTTAATTTCGTGCCCTCCACGTGATCTAGACGAGTTCATTCAGCAATATGGTGATGGTCATAATGTTTTGGCCCTTCAGTGTATATCATTTGGATGATATAACTTTTAACATTAATATCTGTTCGGCGCAAAGTAACGGAAAAATCAAGGAAAACAGCACGGTTGTGTGTATGTTGCGTGCAAAACTTGATTTTAAGCTGAATTCTCTCCTCTTTCTGAGATCTTCAGCTGCCTTAGCCTTACTTAGTCCTTTACTTTTCGTTAGTATTTCCTATTTAAAGTGAACATTGTTCACCACTTGCTCAAGTAATATGTCATAAAAGAAATTATTGCTATTCTTCTGAGGTAAATTAATTTCGCATCATCGGCATATACAGGGTGATTCTGAAAAAGTGTGTATAACTGTAAGCAATGACATAGGTGACCAGAATGAACATTTTCTTTTAATACAATGTGGGTCCGAATTTGAACGCTAACTGAGATATAAACAGAAACAAGAAATTAAGCCTCCCGAGGAAGGTATAGGAAAGTAGCGGAAGCCCTGAGTTCATCTATTTTTTTATTCCTTCACCTGCATTTTTAACCCCCCATTTTTGTTAATCAAAAATTGATTTTCTCGAACCTTGTATTTAGACAATATAAAAGAACACTATCTTCTTTCTTTTCTCATCATTTTCGATCGAATGAT
>JAHWFO010071431.1:15956-28513 GCA_023313115.1 Rhysida immarginata | reverse complement strand
ATTTTTTAAAGACTGGGGGGCTGCGCCCCCCAGACCCCCCTCTAACGGGTAAATTTTCGGTATCTGCACAATCGCAACCGATCATGCGACCAAGGTAAGTGAATTGGTTAATATTCGGTACCTGCACAATCGCGCGATGGCTAAATCCGCAAGTTGAATTGTCGCGATTCCTGTAACCAGCTGGGGGGAAACCAACTGCCCCCTGTAACCAAATAGGTTGGGGTATATATCAGTTCGTTAGCGGGGGGGTCTGGGGGGCACAGCCCCCCAGTCTTTAAAAAATAAATTCACGGTTGTGATTTGATTCGCAGTTGCGATTGTGCAGATACCGAAAATTTACCAGTGAATTTATTTTTGAGTAATGCCACGTGAATTTCTTGTTGGGTCATGCCACGTTATGGACCGACCGGTCAAATCTATTATGATTTTACTATATCTTTACCGGAAACCAGGAAAAATTCTTCACGTGTATCTCAACAACGAGAGGCGCATCTAATAAAGTGGTTTTAAATATTACAATACTCATTTCCTAAAAAGTTGGGACAGTGCAACATATAAGAAGAACTCCAACACATTTGTTTGGATTATTGTATTGACGTTTATTTCAACGCATTACAATACATAGACGATAAATTAGGCATGGGATCACATATCTTATATGCTTAAACAAAGATACAGGTGGTTTTCCTGTTTGGCACGTGCAACACACTCCCAAAAAAAGTTGTGGATGACACACTGTAATCTTCTGGGCATCGATGACACCAATCTTTCTAACACCGTAACCGGAATTCTGTCCCATTCCTGTTGGATATAGGTTTGCAGCTGTTCAACTGTCCGGGGTCGTCGCTGTCGTAGTTTTCGTTTAATAATACGCCAAACGTTTTCTATAGGCTACAGATCCGGGCTGCAAGGGGGCCAATCCAACAAACGAATGCGCTGCCGACGTAGCCATGCAGAAGGTATGCGCGCTGCATGCGGTCTGGCGTTGTCTTGTTGAAATATACACTGACGTCGTCCAAACAGGCGCCTCTTAGATGGCACCATAGCTTGTTCCAGGATCTGTATATACGCTTCAGCATTGACGGTGCCATTGCAGATGTGCAAGTCTCCCATTCCATGGCCACTAATACAGCCCCAGACCGTGACAGACGGTGGTGTCTGTACCGAACGCCTGTAGCACGCGGGAATATCCTTATCATCTTTGGTCCGGAGTGTACGGTGTCCATTATTTCCGTAAACAATCGTAAAGGTTGATTCGTCGGACCACAATATGTTCTTCCAGCGTGCTTGGGACCGATTGCGATGGCCTCGAGCCCACATCAGACGGCGACGTTGCTGTCGTTTGTCGATGTATGGCTTCCGTCGTGCACAGTATAACTTAAGTTTGCATTTGTGGATGCACCGGCGTACAGTATTCAATGATAATGGCTTCCCGAAGAAATCGCGGGCCCACGTGGCTACGTCCGTAATCGCAGCATTCATATGCGTGACGCAGTGACGTCGGAGGATCCGAAGAGCTCGAGCGTTCAGAATAGGTTTTCTATCTTGGTCTTTCCGAACTGTGATCTCACCACTATCTCGGTAGCGCTCGATAATATTCTGTACTGTAGATGATGACAGGTTAAATCTTCTGGCTATTGCATGCTGAGAAACGTTGTTTGTGAATTCTTGAATGATTCGAACACGAAGATCTTCGCTAACTGGCTTGCCTCGACCCATCGTTCCGAATAAGTTACCTGAACGACGGATGGCAACTGTTATTTATACGGAATGTAGTACGACGTCATCATTCCAGATTATTCCACTACTAACGGCGCTTTCTACAACGTATGTCCCTACTATTTTGGAACGTGTTGCAACACCCCCATTCAAAATGAACGTCCCGGCCACGATACAAAATGTTTTGGTGCACACACTATATTTATGGCATTTCATAAACGTATCTGCTATTTTGTATTCGCGAGAAAGTTTTGTTACATCATCCCTTTTTGTTTTTTCTATAGATTTTGCACTGTACCAACTTTTTTTGAATTGTGTGTTGTCCGTTTGGGGTGGTTTGGGGGTTTGGGGGGGGGGCCCCCGGACGAAAAGTTAAGTTTTTATTTTTGGTGGGAACGTGGTTTTCTTTCACTCGAAAGCGGTCTCCTTTAGGTTTAATGGCGCCGACTTCCTTCTTCCAGATACTAGATACGCAACGCCATCTGGTGGTAGCGGTTGAAGTCAGGCACGGAAACGCAGACGATGGTGAAAATGGTCAATAGAAAAATACTAACCATTGGCCTCCTGTAACCGGCCGGGGGGAAACTAACTGCCCCCTGTGACCAAACAGGTTGGGGTATATATCATTAACTTACCCCCGGAGGGGGACGTCGTAGAAAACAGTGACCAATGGGCCTTATTGAACGAGGACTGCAGGGAGTGGTACAAGTTTGCTGAAATTTAAAGCTAGCTTACACCATAAATAAAAACTAAATCTTTCGTCCACCCCCCCAAAACACTAAGCAACCCAAGATGTATGTTAAAAAACAACGCAAGGTAAGAAAAAACGCAAGTTGGGGTGGAGGCCGTTATCTACATAATTACCTTTATTTTTTAAAGACTGGGGGGCGGAGCCCCCCAGACCCCCCACTAACGGGTAAATTTTCGGTATCTGCACAATCGCAACCGATCATGCGACCAAGGTAAGTGAATTGGTTAATATTCGGTACCTGCACAATCGCGCGATGACTAAATCCGCAAATTGAATTGTCGCGATTCCTGTAACCAGCTGGGGGGAAACCAACTGCCCCCTGTAACCAAATAGGTTGGGGTATATATCAGTTCGTTAGAGGGGGGGGTCTGGGGGGCGCAGCCCCCCGGTCTTTAAAAAATAAATTCACGGTTGTGATTTCATTCGCAGTTGCGATTGTGCAGATACCGAAAATTTACCAGTGAATTTATTTTTGAGTAATGCCACGTTAATTTCTGGGTAATGCCACCTTATGGACCGACCGGTCAAATCTATTATGATTCTACTATATCTTTACCGGAAGCCAGGAAAAATTCTTCACGTGTATCTCAACAACGAGAGGTGCATCTAATAAAGTGGTTTTAAATGTTAGAATGCTGATTCCATCTTATTTCGATTGTGTAGGTGTTATTGGGAAATCCTCACCGATGCACCTGTATGACCTTCCAGAAGGAGAAGGACCTTTGCCGGCACATTTGCTGGGTGCTGCTCAAACGCTTCAAACTACGTCAAGAAGATGCTGGTTAGAGTTAAAGTATTTTTATCTTTATTTATACAATACTAAAAGTCAGAACAATGGTCGTGTAGCTTCAGTAATGCTTAACCGTAATTTTCGGCAGTAGCGCCGCGGCGTTTCTGTTAATAAAAGTGAGAATTTTGGCGTGTGCGGCATATCAGCTGCCGCGGCGTTACTGTCAGAGATTTTACAAAAATAAAAAAAAAGTAAAAAAAATAAAATAAAATAAAAATTATACAAACGATTTTAGGCCTACTTCATATCGTTCTCTCAACGATATAAAATGAGTAGTGACAATGTATTCCTTGATTCATATTTATTGATGAATTTATCGACGAGTTCACATCCGATAGCGATCGAGCGTGAGGGTCCATCGACAGCGGCGGATTGATTCCCGATATGCCGGACGGATGCATTTAGTTTCTCGTGATTGAGGGCCGCTTTCGCCGATTTTTCCCGGTACCTGCCCGGTACGATTTAGACTGCCAGTCTGCCCATGTTCATCGATCATCTAAAAACTTCCATGCCCTTATCGTTCACTACACGACCAACATTATCAACTTTCAAATCTGATCACGTTCAAACGCGCCTAGATTACCGATTGCGTGTGTGGTGATGGTGGGGGGTGCAGCATATCGGCCGCCGCGGCGCTACTGTCGGAGATTTTACATTTATGTTAAATTTTTGCTGCTGCGGCATATTAGCCGCCGCGGCGTTACTGCCGAAAATTACAGTAATTAGATTTTCTGAGAATTGTAATGCGGTTAAACCATGCACCTTGTCCTTGATGTATCCCCAAAGGGAAAAAAAATTAAGTGGTGTCATATCAAGCGAACGTGGTGGCCAGTGAACCGAACCTCCTCAGCCAATCCATCGATGTGGAAACATGTCGTCTAGTCGTTGACGTGCAATGGAGGTGCCATATCTTGCTGGAACCACTGCGGTGGTACTGCACTAAAGGCAACTTGTCTAAAAAGTCTGAGACGACGCCATCCAAAATAAATTCTGTACCTTGCTCCTGTAAGGCAACCATTGTAGAAAACGGGTTCACTAAGATGCCATTCCATAGTCCACACCTGCACCTTAACGCTCTTGGTGCAAAATTCGAGGTCAAAGGTGAAATTTGACACCACCATTGTTTAGCCCAGTGAATTTTTTGTTACAGCTATTTACTGCTGACGGCAAAGTAGGAAGTGGTCAAAATAATGCGGCTCGCCTTGAATTTTCTTAAGTAGGTCAATGGCAATATCAAACAAGAGGCCACTCAATGGGCACCCCTGTCGAATTCCACGACCCACTTGCAGAGCCTGCGTCTTACGTCCTCCTGTCAATACGAGGCCTGTGAGAAAAGTATCCGACCTTCGGCCGGGGAAAAAAAAATTACACACCTGGAGCATTGGAAACCTAATCACCCTCAAAGTAGTCTCCTTGGGACTCCAGACACTGCTCCCAGCGGTGCCGCCATTGTTGGAAGCATTCCTGGAAAGCGTCTTTCGGAATAGAGTTTAGCTCGGCTGTCGTTGCAGCCATAATGGTGACGAATTTGGGGAATTTTGTCTGAAATCGCGTTCCTTTCAATGGCCTCTTGAGTTTGGGGAACAGCCTAAAGTAACAGGGGGCCAGGTCAGGAGAGTAAGGAGCCTGTTGTACCGCGGGAGTCTGGTTTTTCGCCAAAAGTTTGGTTTTTGAGGCGCCAATTGCCTGTCGACCACAACTGCGGTCTCTTGCGCCGCACTGCATTACGTAGGCGACTGAGGACATCCCTGTAATACTCTTTGGTGATTGTTTGACCCTGTGGTGCGTACTCGTGGTGTACCACACCGCGAGAGTCAAAGAAAGCAGTCGGCATCACTTTCACATTGCTGCGCACTTGGCGGGCCTTCTTTGGTCGTGGTGACGAGGAATGCTTCCACTGTGACGACTGAGGCTGTCACCCAGTTTCTGGCAAAATTTGATGCAGTAACGCTGCTGCTCCAGTCGTTCCGTCATTTTCCTTCAAATCAAAAACCGACGAGAGCACAACACACTACCTCCCTCTAATGCTGATTGCCAGCAACTGACGCTATTGAGAGGCGGGAAAAAATTCACGCATACGCACAAAGGTTCCAGGTCGGCTCATGCAAGCGCGCGCGATCCAAATCCATGAGGTTTTCGCAAAAAAAATTAGGTCGGATACTTTTCTCACAGGCCTCTTATACGGGAAGTTGAGTTGGTATATAGATCTTTAATGAGGCTAACAAATTTCTCACCAGCTCCACAAGATGTTAAGGAAGCTGTGAGAGCCCCATGTGGCACGGAACCAAATGCGTTCGTGAGGTTGAGAAAGGCCGCACATAATTCACCTTTATCGACGACAGTGATTGAGGACAGTGATCGACGTCGTGATCCCGGATCAACCTGTTTCCAGTGTTTGTACGTGATCCTGTCCTCACCGGGAGATGTATTTTCACTGCGGTTTCATATGGGATAGGTCACATGGTCAACATGCACGCGCAGGTCACATTGAGATGATTGCCCATGGACGATACACCGGATGGCCTTTCGGCGATTCATCCGGTATAGACGCTGAATGGATTTCGCGTCCATGGGATCAACCGACCTGGGTTGTTCTTTCTTGATTTTCATCACCCTGTTGCGGAGGAATCCCTATACTGGTGCTGATGTAAACAGAGATCTCTTCCAACAGCGCTTGGAACGTGCCCCACATATCTGCAGAGCACACGGAAGACAAGATTTCATCTAGTCCAGGCGCAAATTGGTCGATGGAGGACCTGTCATCAGGTGGTAACAACACAGGATCCTCCACCAAAGAGACCTCCTCGCCAACCAATGCTGTGTCATTGTCCACAGTGGGTTCCTCACTCTTAATTATCTCATCTTCACTAATGGATGATTGAGATAGTGAAGAATGAGATATTGATGACGACGGCAGAGATTGTAAGTTATTTGGAGAGTCCACTATCATGGGAGGAACACTTTGTCGCTCAACCTGCATTTCCTCATCAATACTATTAGCTTGAGAGGAGCTAGTAGAAGGTCTTGATTGCTCCTCTCGTGCCCTATTGTTCCTGGTATCAGGAGCAGGCAAGGGCACACTTGCTGCCGCCTTTCTGTCCCGTGAGCAACTTTATGATTGTATAGTGCCTTTTTTCAGGCAAATCGTTGCGAACACCGGTCACACGCAAATGGCAACTGCACTGGTAGAGGTGTCAAAGAGGTCCTCAGGGCGTCACACTGATGTTGCGTTGGACGAGTTCCCTTTATGCGGAGATTATGTAAAGTCTCGAGATGTCGTTCGAGAGATCTCCGCATAGAAGGTCACAGTGTTGCCGTGACCTTTGCAGGACACTCGTCTTCAGTGCAGTGAACCGTGGACCAGACCGGAAAAAATACAAAAAGTTGCTCACCTACTCTTTTGATCTTATGTACCGGAACAGGTTCTTCTCTCGGAACCACTTCCTACTTCCTAAGTGGTCAAAATAAAGCTCTCGACTGTATAAGTTTTTGATTTGTGATAAAGATTACATTTAAAATATATAAAGAATTAATTCCTGTGGATTCAGTATCATTTCAGTTGGGTCTCTGCGACAGAGACATCGAGCAGATCATTCGTCAGCAACAACGACCTCTGGCAGTGCACAATACCATTTCCCGGAGCACAGAAGAAAACGAAGGGGCACTGGAAATGAGTGGTGTGGACCAAAAACCCCTTGGAGACGACGACATTTGTCCTATTTGTCAGGAGAATTTGCTACAATTGCACTGGCCAGTAACTTATTGCAGGTAAGCTATTGGAACGTCTTGTCTATAAGCTCAATGCAAGCCCATTGTGGGCAGAATTAGCAACCATCCTCTGGTGCAACTTTAAGAACCATTTTCAAGAACTTCTTCGAGAAAGGGTAAAAAAATAAACTTCAGTGCTAATTCACTGTATTGCAAGAAAGGCCGAGGGAAGCTGAAAATTATTGATTTATGACAATGCTCGATCAGTGCGTTGGCAATGCATCCAACATTTTCTCCTGTAATTTCAATTTTTTTTTACACTGAACAGGTTTAGCTGTGGAAACAATATTCACATTCGATGTATGAAAGTCTGGGCAGACCACCAAATGAAGATGGAGAGCTCTGCAGCAGAAGGCGATGAGTCCATGGTGAAATGTCCTTACTGCCGAGGCAATTTCTGTTCCCTTGGTCTACTCAAGGCGGACTTTATTAACGATCCAACAAGAAACGTGAAGATATGTAAAGAAAGTAAGGTATTATGTATAAGTTAGTCTCTTTCGGAGAATTTCCAAAATGACTATCTGCGTAATTAGCTAGTTTTTGGCAAAAATGGTTCTTTTTAGGAGTATGCCTTACATTGCTGAGTGATATACACTGAGTTAGCAAAACTCATGGGATGCGGGCTGGCCAGCTCAGTCGTAGGACCTCTCCTGCATGCTCCTCGAACCATTCGCGGACGACATTGGAGCGATGTGGTGGAGCATTGTCATCTTGAAAGACTGCTACGTTGTCAGGGTGTTGAAATGTCAAAAACGGGTGCAGATGGTCTCCGACGAGTCGACGATACCGTGGACCATTCAACGTTTGGTCCAGAATAACCAGAGGGCCCATTCCAAACCAGGAAAATGCACTTCAGACCATCACTGACGCCCCACCACCTGTTGGCATGCGGGATCCATCGTTTCGTGAGGTGTGCGCCACACACGGTGCCTCCCATCGGCGTGGTACAGTTGATATCGTGACTCATCTGACCATATGACGTTACGCCACTGTTGCAGAGTCCAGCCAAGATGGTTGGTGGCAAATGCACACCTGAGTGTCCGATGACGCTGGGTAAGCATTGGCACCCGTATAGGGTGACGGCTGCCAAACCCGAGGGCATGCAGATTCCGACGGATTATCCACCGAGAGGCGTTTCTAGTGCGGCCAGTATCGAACTGGTCTGTGATTTGCTGCACTGTTGCGCTCCTGTCTCTCTGAATCATTCGTCCCAGATGTCGCCGGTCACGATCATTCAGGGCAGCTGGACGCTCGGTATGGTGCCTGTTGTGGACTGTGATGCCTTCATCCAGCCATTCCCGATACACCCTGGAGACAGTCGAGCGGGGAAAGCCAAATTCCTGCACCACTGCTGAAATGGAACATCCCATGCGTCGGGCACCTACTATCATACCCCGTTCAAAAGACGTCAACTCGCGACGACGTGTCATTTCTGATTAATCACTTATCCAAGCTCTTCCCACAACGTCTAATGGTCCATTCCCAGAATCCGTTACCCCTGTGAATTCGTGAGCAATGCCCATCAATGAATGTGCTTGCTATCCCATGAGTTTTGCTAACTCAGTGTATAGTTTTCTTAACTAGCTATACACCACATTCATATTTTGATGCTTGGCCAGATAAGCACGACTTGGGTGCCGATATGCCCAAATTCTTAGCAAACTCATAAAAAAGCCTTCATTTTGCCTTTTACTAGTAGTTAACTTTTCTATGGAGTAATCTGATATCAAGGTTTTGATTACTTTAATGTATAATTTTGGGGATAATTCCATTTCAGCTGTGTGATGCTTCGGAGAATATACCGGCAAATGAAGCTAAGGGCCAGTGTCAGGATATAACCAAAGACGAGCTTGAAATTTCCGAAGATGTCAGGTAAAATTAATTTTTTAATACGAGGCACATCCAGAAAGTAAGTTTCCCTATTTTTCAACATAGCCACCACCAGAATTGAGACACTTGTCATATCGTGGGATCAACTTTTGTATCCCCCTGCCGTAGAACTCTGCTGCCTGTGAATGGAACCAGCGTGTGACAGACGTCTTCAGCTCTTCGTCGTTGCCAAAACGCTCACCGGAGGACAGGAGTTTCTTGAGGTGCAAGAAAACGTGAAAATCGCTGGGAGCAAGATCAGGGCTGTAGGGTGGATGATCAAACAACTCCCAGCCAAATTCCGTCAAAACAGCTGCTGTGCGTCGAGCATTGTCATGGAGGAGCACAACACCTGCAGTAAGCATTCCACGCCTCTTGTTTTGAATGGCACGTCGCAATTTCCGCAGGTTTCACAGTAATGGTCAGCGTTTATTGTTTCACCACGTGGAAGGAAGTCAATGAGCAGAATGCCCTTCCTGTCCCAGAACACCGTGCACATCACTTTCCGTGCCGACAGCGTCTGTTTGAATTTCGTCTTGACCGGAGATCCAGTATGCCGCCAATGCATTGACTGCTGCTTGGTTTCCGGGGTGATGTGCGAAATCCAGGTGCTTAGTGACAATCTCATGCAACAAGGATCGCGATATCTGCGGAAAATGGGTGCTCAGCTCCGTAATCGTGAAGCGACGGTTCTCCATCACGTGCTGCCGCACAAGCTCGACAAGATCATCATTGATGACGGATGGTCGCCCACTGCGCTCTTCATCATGGACACGTTGACGATCTTTGGAAAACTGCCTACACCAGCGACGCACCATCTGCTTACCCATGATGTTCGGCCCATAGACCTGACAGAGCTGACGATGAATTTCAATTGGCGCAATGCTTTGTGCATTCAAGAACTTTATCACCGACCGAACCTCTCAGGCGGCGGGAGAAGAAATAAGAGCTTCCGTTTCGGACCATTGCTACCACGCTACTGGCACGAGGCGGGACCTGTCCGGCTGGCATATGATTGATACGTCATAGATCTGTTACGCATGCGCAATTGGCACGGCTAATTACGTTTACTTTAAAAAGGGGAAAACATCGGGAAACTTACTTTCTGGGTGCGCCTCGTATAAAGCTATTGGAAATGGAAAATGGTGCATGATAGCCATGAACATTTGTTGCACGAGATTTATTAATTAATCCTTCTCTACACACACGTTTGAGATCAGATAATTTGACTCATTCTTCTAATTGCCTGATAACCTGCTGGAGGCCATATTTGAAGAAGACTTCACTTTGGAAGGGCCTACCATGCAGTTGTTTCTTGATGCTAGGGAAGACGAATAATTGCTTAATACCAAGTCAGAAGAATATGCTATTTAGCTTGCCTGCAAGTTTTATGGCCTCTTGTTCTGAATGGGCAGATGCATTGCCACGGAGAAAGCACATTCAGCTTCAGGAGACGTTCCACGGCATTTCACTTTGACAGCTTCAGGAGGCCCCGGTAATTGTTCCTAAGGTTAGCAAAACTGATGGGATAGTTACTTAATATCTGGTCGGGCCACCTCTGGCCCTGTGGAGTGCAGCAATACGGCGTGGTAGTGAGTCTGCAAGTCCCTGGTACTCTTCTGGAGGCAGATGACACCAGATAGTCTGCAGAGCCGAAGATAGTTGCTGATGATCCAGTGCCCGGAGCCTGACTTCAACAGCATCCCAGATATGCTCGATGGGATTCATGTCAGGGCTCCGGGCTGGCCAGCTCAGTCGTTGGACCTCTCCTGCATGCTCCTCGAATCATTCGCGGACGACATTGGAGCGATGTGGTGGAGCATTGTCATCTTGAAAGACTGCTACGTCGTCAGGGTGTTGAAATGTCAAAAACGGGTACAGATGGTCTCCGATGAGTTGGCGATACCGTGGACCATTCAACGTTTGGTCCAGGATAACCAGAGGGCCCATTCCAAACCAGGAAAATGCACCCCAGACCATCACTGACGCCCCACCACTTGTTGGCATGCGGGATCCATCGTTTCGTGTCTGCGCCACACACCACATGACGTTACGCCACTGTTGCAGAGTCCAGCCAAGATGGTTGGTGGCAAATGCACGCCGGAGTGTCCGATGACGCTGGGTTAGCATTGGCACCCGTGTAGGGCGACGGCTGCCAAACCCGAGGGCATGCAGATTCCGACGGATTGTCCACCGAGAGACGTTTCTAGTGCGGCCAGTATTGAACTGGACTGTGATTTGCTGCACTGTTGCGCTCCTGTCTCTCTGAATCATTCGTCCCAGGTGTCGCCGGTCACGATCATTCAGGGCAGCTGGACGCCCGGTATGGTGCCTGTTGAGGAATGTGATGCCTTCATCCAGCCAATCCCGATACACCCTGGAGACAGTTGAGCGGGGAAAGCCAAATTCCTGCACCACTGCCGAAATGGAACATCCCATGCGTCCCATTTCATTGAGTAATTTGTAATTTTTTTTGGTAGGATGGGATGAAGTTAGGTTTTCTGTATATGTTGAGAGAATAAACGCCGCATCGAATTTACTCTGAACCGAATAATCGCCGCAGCGCTTGTTCGTGCTTTTACGGTAATATGATGCCTATGTAGAGATGGGTTAACCTTTGTTATGATTGTCACAACCTTATGATCGCCCCTCATGGTGGTTAATGCACTAAATGCACTGTAAGGAGTGTTAAAAGCATGAAAATCCAACAACGCGCTGTGGGGGAAGATTCAGTAAGCGAAAGCGGAAAAGAAACGAAACAAAGGCTTCATTGTCCATGCCAGATGTTGTTGTGGTGCTGCCGAAATAATTTGTGATGAATCACCACAATGTTTCAACTTCAGAGAAAGTTGCATCATCATAGCCAGAGGAAAATAATCATCGCGAAATATATTTTTAACACTTTCATCTGAGTGTGAGTGTGTTTGCAAACGTTGCTCAAAATTCTTATTAAGGTGAACGAACTCGCGCTATTGTTATTGCTGCTGCTGATTGGACATTAAAACATGTGGTGATGAATATTTTGAGTTATTTATTTTCATTTAAACGTTTGATATAGACAATGGAAGGAATTCAGGATGCTCTCTTGAACCTCTCCGAAGCCGGAAGAGCAATGGCATCTGCTTCGTGTAACCCTTTCAACGTGGGATTAAAAATACGTTCAAGGTGAAGGCCATGCGAATTCTTCCTTTTCATCACCACCTGAAGGAATCCTTTCGATTTGGTTTGTTAACTGATCAGAGCATCCGGGACGAGTGTTTTATAGCTTTCTCATTAAAAAAAACACAAAGAAAAATAAACGTTATTAGAGCAATTCGCGCCTTTTATGTCTTTGACTCAATGTCAATAGTGCAAATGAATCGTCGTGGGGAATATTTAAATTTAGCTACAAGGTGGCTAGCCAAATACAGAAGAGGTTTTGTGATGTTTCTTCTAAGTAGTAATCAGAATAGTTTATGATACAGTATGTCCATAACAGTTTTAACTAGTGATGTCCGTTGGATCCGGGTCCGTATCCGGATCTCGGATATCGGATCCGGATTTCGGATATCGGATATCAGATCCGGATTTCGGATCTCTGATATCGGATCCAGATTTCGGATATCGGATATCAGATCCGGATTTCGGATCCTTTCGCTGGATGCGTATTAAGACTAATTA
>JAHWFO010071431.1:0-15946 GCA_023313115.1 Rhysida immarginata | reverse complement strand
GCTTTCAGAAAAAGTTTGCATATATACAATTTCCTGTCTAGGATCCGATTTTCGGATCTCGGATTTCTGACCAACATCCGGTTTTTCGATCTCGGACCTAGGTCCGAAAAAAGATCCGGATATCCGGATCTTGAATTATTCTTTTCTCGGTGAGGACGGTGAGACTAACCGGTTAGGCATAGCAGCACTAACTGGCCTTTCTGACCGCGTTAAAATGACGTCACAAATTTCTCACTGGGATTTCTGACCGACCAAGCGCTAACTCTTCTCACCAGTGAGAGTTTTTGACCTTAGCCCTTGACATCACTAGTTTTAACCAGGGATCGGTCACTTTGGAACATCGCCGCCGCAAGGCCTTAGCCTCCTATTGTACATTAATTTCAGAGGCTAAGGTCAAAAAAATGACTTAGTTTCGAATCTGCAACCCGAAACATTGAATCATGATAATGTTTTTAGATGCAACAAATAAATAAATATTTTATATAGTACATAAACAATTTATTTATTTATCAATGGACGAGTCTACAGAATCATGTACATCCGTACTACTGAATAAGGGCTTAGAATAACTGAAGTAGGAAATATAAGCACGAGGATCGAGTCTCTCGACATGTCGAATAAACATAGTGTCTATACTGAAGCTTCCTCGCCTTACTCGCGTCTGTAGTCACAATCGAATGCGGGACAAGTCCCGGACAACAAACACGGCACGTGTAAGCTTTTTGCAGTATCTAAAATCTTAAAAAGGGTGTATTTTGTATGACGAAAAATTAAAATTATTCACCCGCAACGCTCTTTTTAGCCGGAAAGTTATTTTTAACTATAGAGAGGAAGGAATTTGTAGAAATAAATTAAGCACTTCAAAGTACATAGAAATTATGTAAGCAGGGCGTAAATTATAGATAAGTTGAAGACTTCAAAAATCATCAAAAGATCTAAATGTTTCAAAATAATTAATTATGAATTAAATTGTGAAATATAAAAATTCACACAATCGTTATTTATGCGTTATATTCAGTCATGAGAAGTGCACGTGCCACTAGACCAATATCTGCTATCACTATTTTTTTTTTTTTTATAAATTCGTTCATGAGGCGTCGTGACGATTTATATGATATATTACATGCCATGTCTGGTTATAGGAAATTAAGGGGGTATCATAATGGTACCATTAGAACACGTATCTATTCCGGCTATCTCACGTTCGTACTTGTTCGTGCTCTGTCCCATAGTAATGGATTGGTGAAAACAGAGTGTAAAAAAGTTAATTCGTTTTCAAGTTATCGTAATAAATAATAAGCTCCGTACGAATAATAAAATTCTTTTGATTTAGAGACCGTTCTGCCCTTTCAATAATCGTCATTCACGTGCATCCTCCACGCGCACCATCTCATTAACGTTTTGATCACGTGCAGACCCAAACCGATGTGCTCAGTACGCCGGGTACCTCTGCTAGTGTGCTAATAAAAACTGTTGCTCAACAACAATGGTCACGTGTCTTTTCAGTTCCGGCGTGTGCTTCAAGCCGGCGCCAACAATGGTTAAACGTGCATCAACAATGGAAAACTGTTTCCGTAAGACTTTTTGGTGTCGTTTTTCGCATCACGTTTTTTGTAGATAGATGTCCAGCCTTAAAACATTATCATGTTAAAACTCTCACCAGTGAGAAGAGTAAGCGTTTGGTCGGTCAGAAATCCCGGTTCGAAAACTGTGACGTCATTTTAACGCGGTCAGAAACGCCAATTAGTGCTGCTATGCCTAACCGGTTAGTCTCACCGTCCTCACCGAGAAAAAGACGGTTAGCCCAGTGAGAAATTACGTCATCATTCACTCACCGGTGAGGGCTTTTGACCTTAGCCAGAGATACATGCAAAGAATGGGAATTAGCCAAAATTTCGAGTGTGCTTTCTCAAGGTTTGTTCGTTGTATGGCACAATAGGATGATCATATTGGCAAATGAGGACTATCTCTGAAATAAACAACAAACCTTCATGAATGAAAGTAAAAATATAATTTCCGGAAGTGGCAATAATGCAAAAAATGCAGAAGACCGAAAACAAATTTTTATAAGGAAAACGGATGTGGATAAGTTAACACTAATGCACCTGTAAGTAAATTTTCTGTCTGCCGATAGGATGGCGCTGCAGGCGCAGTTTGGGCAGATTGTACTTGCAGCGCCACTTTTCTATAGAGTTCCCGCCCTACCGGGAGCTAGAAACTTTAGCTTCATTTTAACAATGGAGCTCGATGACCATGAATATCTATAGACCGTGGGGTGAAGTCATTGGCAACAAAGTGTCAACTGCTACATGTCGATGGCGCCTTGCAAAGATGGGTGAACCCTGCAACGCAAAATAAAAACCACTTCTGACTGAAAAACAAAGCAAATCGATTGGCATGGTCTGTGCAAAGGAGCGTCAGGACTGGTCTGTTCAGAAATGGAACATCATAATATTTAGTGATGAATCAACTTTTGAGGTTTGTTTTGGTCGAAGGGTGAAGAATACTTGCCTAATTGCATCCGACGCAGCCCTTCATGGTTTGGGGATGCATGCAGGTGTTGGCACTGGTTCTTTACAGATTGTTAACGGGACTGTGAATGGTGAAAAGTACCGTGATGTTCTAGAAACCTCACTTTTACCATCTATTGCAGAACTGATCCACGTCGTCGGCGCTTCATTTTTCAACAAGATGGAGCAACATGTCATATCAAACGCTGACTTGAAGAAAGAGACATTCAAGTACTTCCGTGGCCTGCCAACAGCCCCGATTTGTCACCCATTGAGAATATATGGTCACAAATACAAAACGTGTTCAGATAAGGAATCCTCGCACTAATATATAGTCCCCTTTCCACGCATTGTACCGACGCGTGACTAGTCGGGTGAACCCGTCGGAGGGGAATTCCGGGGTTGTTGTCGACACCAAGACCGAACGGCAGGTTTCACGTCGTCGTCAGAACGCAACTCGTGCCCCTTAAGGTGCTCTTTCCTCTTTGGGAAGTGGTGAAAGTCGCAAGGTGCAAAGTCTTTCGTTTTGGAACTGCAGTTTTTCATGTTTGAACTGTAGGCGCTGCAACCCCCTCTCATGTGTGGCGTTATCGTGCTGCAGAAGAGGATCCAAAGCTGCCATTCGATCCTCGTGTCGACGACGACCCCGGAATTCCTCTCCGACGGGTTCACCCGACTAGTCACGCGTTGGTAAATGTTTAGTAAGGAGATGAAAGTGCAGGTCTTAACATTTTGAAACTGAGTGTACTTACGAGAAGGACATAATGCTGGAAATGGTCAGTGGCACGAGACGACCAGGCCATCCGAGAATGTGTTGGCTTGATACCGTCAAAGCCGACACGTAATTGAGCTTAAAGCAAGTGACGGACGCAGTGCAAGATCGGATAGCATGGAGAATCCCCAAGAGTCGGACATGACTGAATGGATACCATCATCATCATCATCATCTCATAGTGAGCCCTCGTGCCATTTTATAAGTGTGCTTACAAGATTACAACGCAGCAAATACCATTCCTTCACTAAGAACTAGTGATGTCAAGATCCGGATAATTCAAGATCCGGATATCCGGATCTTTTTTTCGGACCTAGGTCCGAGATCCGAGAACCGGATGTTAGTCAGAAATCCGAGATCCGAAATCGGATCCTAGACAGGAAATTGTGTATATGCAAACTTTTTCTGAAAGCAGTTTATAAAAGCTTTTATTAAGTGATAGCCTAGTCCTCTTAAGTCCTAATTAGTTTTAATACGCATCCAGCGAAAGGATCTGAAATCCGGATCTGATATCCGATATCCGAAATCTGGATCCGATATCAGAGATCCGAAATCCGGATCCCATATCCGAGATCCGGATGCGGACTCTGATCCGGATATTTCTAGATCCGAATCCGGATATTATCAGATCCGAATCAGAGATCCGGATCCAACGGACATCACTACTAAGAACATTAGTGCTAGTAGGTTCTGGGAAGGACATAACCACTGCTAGTGCCCCTGCCAGCATCCCAGAATGGTTCTCCAGGTCAAATCAGGATTTGGCTAACTACGGATGAAAAGTTTCTCTAAAGGGTTCTAAGATGTCGATGCTGTGAAGTTGTCTCTCTTATACCAGGCTAATCCAATATCGCCAATTTGATCTCCAATACAGGCCAACACCTTCTAGACACTAGGCCTCGGCACAGAAGACTCTGACGTCATACAGTTGGCCTTGCTGCGGAGGCCTTGTGTCCAGAAGGTGTTGTACAGGCCATCTATGCATACAGTAGACATAGGCCAAAGAATAGTCAATGTAACAACTTCACTAGACGTTAATTTCTCTTTAGTGAAATTATATTGTTCCTTCAGTTTCATTATATATATTTTTTCTTTTTTTTCTCATAGTGATGACAACTTGAAGGCCCATGTGCGACAAATTCTCCAGGGAATCCCTATCATGAAACTGCCACCGACGTGCCAACTCTTAAAGAAGCGGCAACAATGCTGTCTGTGTCTGCAGATGTTCCAGGCTGGGAATTTGGTGGGACGTTTGCCCTGCAGACACCGGGTGAATAACGGCCTAGGGAGTTCTGAATGGTCTGTATAAACTTTCAGGATATGTTCCCGACACCATGCAAAATGACAGTAGACAAAGTTATCGTTAAAGCGTATATACACTGACTGAGCAAAACCACCTAATATCTGGTTGGGCTCCCTCTAGCCCTATGGAAGTGAGTCTGCAAGTCCCTGGTAAATTTCCTGAGGTAGACGACACCACACAGTCTGCAGAGCGGTAGCCAATTGCGGTCTGTCTCTTCAAGCCATTCTCGGGCGACATTGGAGTGGTGTAGCGGTGCATGGTCATCTTGAAAGACAAGATTGTTGGGGTGTAGGAAGGCGCCAAATACGGGTCGAGATGGTCTTTGAGCAGTTGACTTTACCGCAGACCATTCAACCTGTTTTCCAGAAGGCCACACATGGCTCCCATTGGCATGGAACAGTTGATACTGTGACTCGTCACCACTGTTGCAGTGTCCATCCGATGTGATTGGTGACAAATGCACACCGAAGTGTCCGATGATGCGGGGTTAACAATGGTACCCTTGCCGGTTGAATTAGTCCGGGGTTTGTCGCATTGTGGCCCTTCTGTCTCTGTTGGCCATTCGTCCCAGGTGTCGCCGGTCACAGTTATCAAGGGTGGCTGGACGCCAGGTACAGTATCTGTTATGGACTATGCCTTCCTCCAATCATTCTCGGTACACCCTAGACACGGTTGAATGTGTGAGTCCGCATGCACGACCACCGAAATCGAAGTTTCCATGCGTTCGGCACCACCACCACCAGCAAAGACTCAAAATGGTCCTTTAATTGGACCTTTTCTACAACAGGACACTAGAAAGAAGCATTCTCGACCCCTTGTTCATGTGGTGTTTTCTACTCGTTTTGGTCTCTAGAACATATCCTGAAAGTTTGTACAGGTCATTCAGAAACAGTCTGTATAGTATTCAGTTCATATCTCGTAAATGGCGGAATGGTACATTCGCACAGGCCTACCACCAGATCTTAAAACCTTAATTACTCTAGAAAGGACACTTTCACACGTGCTATTCGAAATAACCCCCATTGCAATCCAAACATTGTTGCCAACGATTTGGCAGCTTCTCGAGCCCTCTCCGATAGAATCCATGGTCACGGGACTCAATAAACTTCCGGAATACGTTTTCGACGTCTGCTTGGGCTAGGAATATTGTCCAGGCTCTGGAAAAGATGGTAGTCGGTAGGGGAGAGATCCAGAGAGTGCGGGATGGGGGTGGAAGCACCTTGTTGTCATGCAGCAGAAGGACGCCTTTGCGATACACAAGTGCAGGTCGTTGCTAACACAGTAGGTCGCAGCGGTGAACGTCTCCCCCCTGCTGCAGGAAGCTGTAATGCACTACACAACGGATGTTCCACCAAACTGTAACCATGAGCTTCCTGGGGTGCAATGGGGGTTTAGGGAACTGTCGCGAAGGTTCATCAGCATCCAGCCACTGTTCCGTAAGTTCACGTGGGACCCATTTCACCTTGCCGAGAGTCCTAAGGTGTCTACTGACAGTCGACGCTGATACAGCATGATCCCCTGCAAGGCCCCGAACATTTATGACGGGTCCTCTTCCACATATCGCTTCAGATCAGCGTCATTTAACACTTTAGGCGGTCTGCCGCGTGGCTCATTTGCCAGGTCCGTCACTCCCGCCTGGAATTTTCGGAACCAACGTTGGACAGTACGTTCGTTTAAGGTGCCTACACCGAATACATTCTTGATGTTTCGAGAGGCGTTGGATGCAGTGTAGTTCAACCTGAACTCGTAATGCATTATCACACGTCATGACTATCTTCGCTTGGGTTCAATCGCTATTAAATATAATCGCTGATAGGTTTATCTCTGGGAATGTACCACTTTGTTATGGGTACTTGCTACTAAACGTGGAAACCGTGCTGAAGCGCGGAACCCACCTCGAAATCCGACATTTGATATGCAAGGAGCTGATACATCAATGCATAGTTTAAGGATCCCTCTTAGTAAGAATTAAAAAAAAAAATTGTGTCGATGGGGGGGTGGATCGTTAATAACTCCAAAACGGCTCATGAGAGTCAAAGTAGTCATTTACAAAAAAAAATTCGACTTGATAAGATGAGTCCGTACATGTCGAGTTTATTGAGCTTTCTTTGCTGGTTAAACGTAAAGGCTTACCTAATTAACATAAAAAGTACGCTAAGGCATAATTTCAGGTAATCTCTAAGCATGCGTAATTTTGATTCGGTTCTGGTATTTGCCGTTTCGGAGAAGTTAGCTGCACGAAATTGGTTATATGTGGTGATGTATGTTGGATCCGGATCTGAAAATATCCGGATTCGGATCTAGAAATATCCGGATCCGAATTTCGGATATCGGATCCGGATTTCGGATCCTATCGCTGGATGCGTATTAAGACTAATTAGGACTTAAGAGGACTAGGCTATCACTTAATAAAAGCATTTATAAACTGCTTTCAGGAAAAAAAGTTTGCATATACACAATTTCTTGATATAGGATCCGAATTTCGGATCTCGGATCCAAGATCCGGATTTCGGATCTAGGTCCGAAAAAAAGACCCGGATATCCGGATCTTGACATCACTAGTTATATGCGTACATACACTGCTGGCAAAGAAAAAAAAATGCACCACTTAGAAGGAATGGGTCGATTTATTTGAAATTTTGCATACATGGAACATTGGTGGCATACAAGAAATGATTCAAATTGCACGATAATACGTCCAGAAGAACGTTGTATACAGGGTGGCTCCCATGCCCCGATAGACCACGTTAATAGGTCATATAACTGCCGCGAGCTTGCAAATGCCAAACTGACTATTTCATGCAATAATTATTATTATTATTATTATTATAAAATTAACACTATTTCGAGAAATGTTTTATTCTTGGTGTTTTCTCAATTGATCCATCCGTTTAGGAGATAGAGGCCCTCAGATACTCCCATTTGTCCTCTATGTAATGCACTATTTACTTTTCGACATAGTCCCCACGCATTGTACCGACGCGTGACTAGTCGGGTGAACCCGTCGGAGGGAAATTCCGGGGTTGTTGTCGACACCAAGACCGAACGGCAGGTTTCACCTCGTCGTCAGAACGCAACTCGTGCCCCTTAAGGTGCTCTTTCCTCTTTGGGAAGTGGTGAAAGTCGCAAGGTGCAAAGTCTTTCGTTTTTGAACGGCAGTTTTTCATCTTTGAACTGTAGGCGCTGCAACCCCCTCTGATGTGTGGCGTTATCGTGCTGCAGAAGAGGATCCAAAGCTGCCATTCGATCCTCGTGTCGACGACGACCCCGGAATTCCTCTCCGACGGGTTCATCCGACTAGTCACGCATCGGTACAATGCGTGGAAAGGGATGGGGACTATGTCGAAAAGTGAATTTTTCAATACACACAGTATAGACTCTGTCTCCATAGGACTGCTGCCTCCAAAAGTTTACTTGTGCACTAAAAAATTTTGAAGTTTTGAAATTCTGACTTGGGATTCTTAAAGACCATTAAAAGTAGAATAGGAATGTCTACTGTAAGATCCACTCTCTTATCTCTTTGTCTTCATCGGTAACATTGGGTTCAGAACTTTAAAAATTCCTCACTTTGAGGGCCTCTATCTCCTAAACGGTTGGATCAATTGAAAAAACACCAAGAATAAAGCATTTCTCGAATATTGTGTACAATCTGAATATACCATTAAAAATAGGGGTTCCTATTTAAGATTTCAAAGTTACCCCCTCCACCCAGCCCCCCTCAAAGGGAGGGGTGGGTAATTTTTTAACTAATTTATTTCCCCCGCGAAGTAATTCACTTTTGATTTTGGACATTTTTTCATACAATGCTTAGTTTCCGAGATATTCAGTTGTCTCAAGATAAATGCCTCGCCCTGTATATTTTTAATGACATATTGTTCAGGTCAAAAGAAGACGAAAATGTTGTATAGCACTTTGTCTGGAAACGATTTATTTACGCGATACAGCCAACTAAACCCGTGGCTCCAAATTCCAGGAATCGTTCAAAGTGCCCGCCACCAACTCGCACGCACGCTTTGGCTCGTTGCACGAGCGACCGTCTGATGTCCTGGAAGAGTTCGTCGCCAGCATTACGAACGGTTTGGCATGCATTTTCAATTCGTTGTCGCAGATCCATAATGTTAGGAACTTGTGTGCTATAGACGATCGTTTTCACATGACCCCACAGAAAAAAGTCCAAGGGATTAAGGTCGGGTGATCTTGCAGGCCAGGCTACCTATCCACCGATTCGTGTATGCAGCATTAAGGTGTGCTGGAGCGCCATCGTGCATGAACCACATGTTAGATCTTATCAAAAGAGAAACATCTCCCAGTAATTCTGGCAATGCATTCTGCAGAAACAAAAGATACATTTGTCTAGTCAATCGTGGCGGCAACACTTAAGGGCCAAATAAGTTATTTCCGACAATTCCACACCAAATGTTCACGGAGAAACGCTCTCGATGCGCTCGAGGCTCTGGTAACGTGCGGGTTAGCACCTGCCCAATGGTGCTGGTTGTGAGAATTTACGATTTCTGTCCGGGTGAAGG
This sequence comes from Rhysida immarginata, assembly GCA_023313115.1. Taxonomy (NCBI): domain Eukaryota; kingdom Metazoa; phylum Arthropoda; class Chilopoda; order Scolopendromorpha; family Scolopendridae; genus Rhysida; species Rhysida immarginata. The sequence goes on along the minus strand of JAHWFO010071431.1, from coordinate 6,835 downwards.
TTCCTTCGTCCGTGAAAAGTATCTGGCTGAGACAAACTAGGGTCTGCAGCATGACGACGTTGTATCCATTGGCAAAATCGTTGTCGGTGTGGATAGTCCGTTGGGTTCAGTTGCATGTGGTATGGATGCAAAAGCTGACGGTGAAGAATGCGCCAAACAGATGAGTGCGGAATGTGTACCGTGGAAGAAATACGACGGGTGCTTGTCTGTGGTTCATCATGTATGATGTTGATTATCACATCCTCCTCATCCGGAGAATGTGCTACAGGCCGCACTTGTCCTGTTTGACGGCCAAAGGAACCACGCTCCTTCAAATGTCTGTCGACAAATACAAATGTTGGGTTATTTGGCAAACGTCTATTCGGAAAGTGTTCTTGGTAGAGTGTTCTTGCTTCCACAGCATTTCTGTCCGCAAGACCATACATTAGGTGCATGTCAGTGTATTCTGCACTGGAATACGTGTACATGACTTTTTTTTTACGTAAATCGTATTGCGTATGTCAAAGCACGCAAACGTTCTGAAATTGCTATTCCTAGTGGATGTAGAGTAATGGAAACAAGCGTACACAACTAATGAAACAACCCTAAAGTAGGTTTAAACGGAACAAACCACTCAACCTGGTGTTGGGTCGAAACGCTGGAACTGCTAAAATATGGTCCGCTAACTACCGTGCTTCCCTGCTCCATCATATTGGATTACTCGCAAACAAATAGTTTCCAGACAAAGTGCTATAGAACATTTTCGTCTTCTTTTGACCTGAAGAATATGTCACTAAATTTATTGTACAAAATTTTGAAACATCCTGTATATTTAATAAGTTTTTTAAATGCCTCACAATTCCGTATTTCGTATTTTCCATTCGAATTTCAAGTATTCATTTTATCGCATGGAATGTTTGACTCTGTGAAGTTTTTCGCCCTCAGAAGCACATCGGACTTTTCTTCCTGTATGATTTTTCATAGCCAATAAGCTCACTGAAAAGAACAAACTTGTCTGTTTTAGACGTACAGTATATTTTGTATCTAAACAAGAACTTTTTACACGGAGATACTGTGTCAGCTATTTTATTATAGAATAATCATAAGATGTTCAGCGAGGGTTTTATATCTCAGGTGTTCAAATTAATGACGACAAATAGGAAAGAAAACTCCACAGCCTCATTTTATTATAATCAGGTCATTGCATATAAAATGTCGGATTGCAGAGGTCATCTTTAATGGCCCTCTAGAAAGGACACCGTCACACGTGCTATTCGGAACAACCCCCATTGCAATCCAAACATTGTTGCCAACGATTTGGCAGCTTCTCGAGCCCTCTCCCATAGAATCCATGGTTACGAGACTTAATAAACTCCCGGAATGCGTTTTCGACGTCTTGAATGTTTTCCCCTGGAAAAGATGGTAGTCTGTAGGGGAGAGGTCCAGAGAGTACGTGCGGACGCGCGTTGTCATGCAGCAGAAGGACGCCTTTGCGACGCACAAGTGCAGGTTGTTGCTGACACAGTTTTGTGTGCACCATGGATGTTCCGCCAAATTGTAACCATGAGCTTCCTGGGGTGCAACGGGGGTTTAGGGAACTGTCGCGAAGGTTCATCACCATCCAGCCACTGTGCTGACCTTTTCCTATTGGCGCGAAAGCAATTCCGTACACAGTACCAACCGACGCTCTTTTTGGTTTTCCTTAAGTTCATGTGGGACCCATTTCACCTTGCCGATGGTCCTAAGTTGTCTACTGACAGTCGACGCTGATACAGCATGATCCCTACGTGTACTTGCTACTAAACGTGGAAACCGTGCTGAAACTAACGTTTTCTTGAAAATCTTTAAAAATGAGCAGTAACTGGAGATAATGGAGAGATAGCATTGCTGCAACAGAGCAAATGGTGAGTGAGCAGTTTGAGGTGGCCGTCGACGATCCAAGCATGTCAACAGATTTAATGGTTACTGCCTGACTAAACCAAGTGATGAATGCCCAAGTTTTGCTTCAAAATAAAAATCCTAGCCACCCCATTACCCTTCAAAACTTAACGAACGATCTTTCATATCCGTTGTGTGTCAAATAGCTTGCTAAAAATAAACTATACGGGGCTCGGGTAATTAATCACACATGCAGCTCGATCTAATTTCAACTTAGCTCGTTGGAATGTTCGGATAATTCGTTTAAACAGGAAGAAAACATACTAATACCGACTTAGCGGTTTGTTGTTATAATAACATTCAACTTTGCTTAAACTGAGCCTTGATTGTGTGGTCCTTCTCGTTGAGAAAGTGATTCACAAGCGACTCCATCTGAACCGGCGAGCAATATTTAGACAAGACGAGGTCCTTCTTGATAGATTGCCAATATTGAAAGAAAAAAAAAACCAACAACGAAAAATCTCGTTGCATAATAACTTGGTTATGTAAACATGGAACTAATCGCGTGAAGCTCTCAATAAATTGTGTCCACGTCTGAGAAGTGGGTTTCTTTTGATTATAGAAATTAAGTGCAAGTGTATGTTTAAAGGCGAGAGCTATTCGTTCCATTTAATGCTGCTTTCCTTTTCAGTTCCATAGGAAGTGCTTGGTTAAGTGGTTTTCCGACCGTCGCACCGTCTGTCCGATCGATGGTTTCCCCGCCGCAGCGACAACGGGGTCGACGACCGCCAGAAAGAACGGCGCCAAGTGAGTGCTCACAAATGAAACTGAATTGTTTAAACAGACGACTTATTTAATCTAATCCAAGTTTTAAGTTCTACACTGCACTACTATTAATCTACTACAGACACCTAGAAAGAGACAAAAAATAATTTAAGTGATATACTCCTGCACCTTAAGTGCTTTATCTTTTTTGGCAATATTTATATGTGAATCACTAAAAAAATAATACACTTTTGTTATTTATGCCACCTACGAACAAGGGCCTTATGTCTGCCAAGTCAGAGTTGTACAGGTGCTACAAGTCTCTAGCCAAGTTTTGTGACGTCCTTGGTCTTTTACTGATCCAGCAAAACTTCCTTCAAGTGCCAATATGGTCGAACTCGACTCAGTCGAGCTTGGAAGTAGTTTTTTTTTTAGTATTACCGCATATACGCATAAATCATAATGCCGGAGTCCTAATCTGAATCAAAATACAGGGTGTCCGAAAAGTCTCGTATTTTTGCCACCAACCATCTTGGCTGGACTCTACAACAGTGGCGTAACGTCATATGGTCAGATGAGTCACGATATCAAGTGCACCACGCTATTAGGAGGCACCGTGTGTGGCGCAGACCTCACGAAACGATGGATCCCGCATGCCAACAGGTGGTGGGGCGTCAGTGATGGTCTGGGGTGCACTTTCCTGGTTTGGAATGGGCCCTCTGGTTATCCTGGACCAAACGTTGAATGGTCCACGGTATCGTCGACTCGTCGGAGACCATCTGCACCCGTATTTGACATTTCAACACCCTGACGACGTAGCAGTCTTTCAAGATGACAATGCTCCAATGTCGTCCGCGAATGGTTCGAGGAGCATGCAGGAGAGGTCCAATGACTGAGCTGGCCAGCCCGGAGCCCTGACATGAATCCCATCGATCATATCTGGGATGCTGTCGAAGTCAGGCTCCGGGCACTGGATCATCCGCCCACGAACGGGCAGCAACTATTTTCGGCTCTGCAGACTATCTGGTGTCAACTGCCTCCAGAAGTGTACCAGGGACTTGCGGACTCGCTACCACGCCGTATTGCTGCACTCCACAGGGCCAGAGGTGGCCCGACCAGATATTAAGTAACTACCCCATGAGCTTTGCTAACTCAGTGTACATATGCTAGCCAACTGCCTAAATATATAACGTGTTTTGTGATATTTTGCCTGCGATTGACTACCTATTGAGAAAATCCGAAGATTAATGGTAGAGCAGTGTAATTCCGAATTCTTTTTATAAGAAGTGCTATTGGAACGTTCCCAATGTTATGTGCTGTTTGCGATCGTAAATGGCAAAATCAAACTGTGTCTTCATCAAGGCTTGGGTGACCTATCTAGACTTTTTCTATCCAATTTGGGGATTTTCCAATAACACCTGATACAGTTGATTAAGAACTCCTAATTCACTTAATACAGATTTTAAACAAATTTTTACTAGAGACACCGAATTACCCATCGACAGTCTCTCATTAATGATCAATGGCCTGGCCTTGGGATCCTTTAAGCTACCTCCTATATCCAAAGATGTTCAGCCACCAAACCCACAGCGAAGTCCGTTCAAAACAAGGGCAAGAAAAGAAAACAAAAGGCTGAGAGCAATAGAACTACAAGAAAACAGCAACGCATTTCCAGGTAAAGGTCGCCGATTGGGCGTTTCCAGAAGATCGCTGCCGTCACTTAGCGACAACATGCCAGACGCAACGAGGTTGCGAGAAGGCAATACTAACAAAGATTGGAGCGCCGCATCCAGAAATGACTGGTTGTTAAATGGAAGAAAATTACATTGATTTTATGGTGTAAAAGAAATCTGTCGAGTGTAATATCAGATATATTTTTTGTGAAAATGTCATTTTAAGTTCAGTCTACTAAGTGTTTCGAAGGTGTTTTCTTATAACTACCTTTATAAAGATTATTTTAATTTATTGATTCTTAGATCAAATTATTTACCACAAGAGCAGATTCTGCCATTTTTATAATGCACCAACAATAAATGAATTTTTCTGAGATTTTGTGGCAACTAATTTCCGTAATTTTTGGATTATAATGCGCACCTGTGTATAATGCGCAACTAGTTTTTTGTGAGTTTTGGAAACGCAGTGGCTACGTACAGTGCAACCTTGTACGCCTTCCGTTCAATGCAAAGGAAGTGGCAAGCTGTCCCGCCATCTGCCGGCGGAATCAAAACAGTATTTTATGGATTCCGACGTTAGAGGGCGTGTTTTGGCTAGCTGTTGTTATAGCAACCGCACAATTGGCATGTCACGGTCGTGTGGATTTCAGATTTTCTTTTTTTCTGCTTTCTGGATGATTAGCCATTGTCGAAAGGAACCATGCCTTAAAGGTAAGCCGGCATTTTTTTGAGCGTTCTAGTGTTGGGTTAGGTTAACTGAGGTTAACTTAGGTTTAACCATAAAATGAGGTCCTGTAACTTTCTGGCAGCCATTTCTGTGACCACTAAAATATACGGATCATTAGCCTCCTGTAACCGGCCGAGGGGAAACCAACTGCCCCCTGTAAACAAATAGGTTGGGTACGTATATAAATCGACGTCGCCATGAACGAAGCGAGGGAGCGTGCACCGCGGGCAGGGGACGCTGCGGCGGAGCGTTAGCGTCCGCGTACTAGTATTGTAGAAGGGGAAACCAACTGCCCCTGTAACCGGCCGAGGGGAAACCAACTGCCCCCTGTAACCAAATATGTTAGGGCTTTGTTTATAATTCGGGGTCGCCGTGAGCGAAGCGTTAGCATCCACGTAATAGTATTGTAGAAGTGGCGGCTAGTATTGCGTCCTGGTCAGATAGTTCAATTTAACCAGATAGGGAAGATTGTGAAGTTTTTCCCAATTGACAATATTCATTCTATCCTATATTAGCTGCTTGAAGCTAAGATCAAATTGTTTAAAACGTTGCATTTTTCCACTAAGCGATGGGAATCTGCCATATTGCTTGTTTCGAAATTAGAGAAAGTTTGGAGTCTGAAACTGTTGGCAGATGGTGGTAGCCACTTCCTTTGCATTGAACGGAAGGCGTACAAGGTTGCACTGTACGTAGCCACTGCCTTTTGGAAAATTTTCCCGGGTATAACGTGCATTCATAATGGTCACTTTCATAAGAGTTCCAAAATATCAGCAGGCAGTTCACTGTTAGGTCTCATTACCCCTAATGATCCTCAAGATCATCGTCGCCTGGGGAAATCGCTGCTTTCACAAAAGCATTATTGATTGTGGTTACTTTAACTCGCTACTAAGCTAGATACACCTAGTATAAACAGTAACTACATTCAAAATCCCCGTGCTAATCGTGTCGTGTTGTTGCTAAAATCTGACATCCCATGTTGCAAAACGTTTTACACGGAGCACGGGCTTTTCTTGGCGTCCATGCTCATCGTGCTGTTGCTTCCCTTGCATGAAAGCCATAATGGCGGGAAAATGTCGTTTTGGTAAATATTTTAGAAAGAAAGTTATTTTTGATAATCAGAGAAGATTGGGTCATCAGTAAGTGCCTATCACTAAAAGCGCCACTATCTCCCTCTGGCGGTAAAAATTGTAACTGATCGTAAATATGATTTTGCTGTGTGAAAACATGGATTTGTCGATAAAGCTTGAGTCGCCTCGAATGTGTGTAAAATGATCATGAATTGTAGTATGAACATTATATTTGTAGATGTGCGAAAAGCTTCACCAATCAGCATCTTTTTTTGAATAGGTATAGAATCGTTGATTCAGATCACGGTCTATAAATATTCAAGGTCATCGAGCTCCATTGTTAAAATGAAGCTAAAGCTTCTAGCTCCCGGTAGGGTGGGAACTCTATTGAAAAGTGGCACTCGTGTACAATTGGCCCAATTGCGCCTGCAGCGCCGCCCTATCGGCAGATAGAAACTTTACTTTCAATGCGGTACCTTGCACGATCTGTTTTCCTCAGCTTCTCGAAACAATGGAAAATGGCCGAAGCTCGATGACCATGAATATCTATAGACCGTGATTCGGATGCGTTTATACTGGATTAAGCTGCCTGCTGGCTGTGACGGTGCACGTCGTCTGCCAATCGTGCTCTGAAACATTACGCGTTCATTTAAAAATTACCTCTAGCAAGGGTCGTGCTTTAGCTGAACACGACTAGCGCTGAGTTTTTGAATGTAGCTATACTCTATCCCACAAAGTAGAATCAA
>JAHWFO010071429.1:452794-495145 GCA_023313115.1 Rhysida immarginata | reverse complement strand
GGGAGATTCGATTAGCGAGAAGAGGAAAGGATGGAAGAAAAGAACACGAAAAAGGCAGAAGTTCGGTCCTCACGAGAAAAGGACATTCCTCGATCGCATGCGAGACACCATTATGCAACAAGGCATTGGATGAAGGAAAATGTCAAGGAATCTAAAAAGAGTAGTTGGGAAGCAGAGATTCGTTCAACTGTATGAGCGGGGCAGAAGCGAAGGCCACGCCGGGTGATGATAACGAGCAAGCCACTCTCGAAGCAAGCAAGGAAATTAATAGGTGGGGTCGAAACAAACTGGGTGCAGGGCAAGAGACGATATCGCCTCTCTTGAAATGCCACATTGAAAGGCGACTGTGCATTGGAATTTTCCCGCATGGCATGCAAGCGTTCATAGAAGTCAACGTGGGCCGTTTCATCCAAAGGAATTGAAGTCTTCTAACCACCGGGTTACATCAGGAGCTGTAAGCCCATACTCACCTTTGTCTACACAAACTTTGCCTATTTACCGGACTGGACTTAAATGGTAGGATCGAATATCGTTATTTTCCCAATCGGTTTGCCTTACACTGCGGACATTTAGTTAAGCTAATTTGAGCTAATGAATTTTCATTCACCGCTTTGAACTGTGTGTGATTTTACTTTGCAGTGCTCTTACATTTAATTATAATGTTTCCTTGAGTGTGGAGTTAACACGTATTAATTTTTCATTTCTATCAATCTAAATTGAGTAATACGCATTTGAAAAGAAGTAGTGAAGCCAACTGATAATTAAGCCATTGGAATTTTTTTCCTTGTATAATTGGTACGGTTAAGTTTATCTAATAAGGTGTGTCAATATTTTTCATTTACTTATAGAATCTAAGACTGATATGGACACACAATCTTATTTGAAAGTACTGTCGAACAAGAGAACTGTTGTGTTTGATTCTCAACGCCTGTATAACTTGTTTATTTATGGCTTTTTTCAGTCTATGGAGATACCATTGGCTATTGCATATTTAATGCTATTATTGTATGTTAAATATTAAGTTACATATATGTAGCATTTTTCATTTTGAAGCTCTTATCCAACTTTGATTTAACCGTTCTTAAATTCTTCTGCATTCTTAAATTTAGATGTGACACTTCAGCCTACATTATATGCCCATTTTTTGTGGTATGCATAGCGTGGGATCATTTGTGTGCTCTGGTGATGCCCATTTTGTGATACGCAGAGCGCGGACTATGTGAGGTGTGTTGTATTTTATCCATTTGAAATACGCAGTGCGTAGGACTAGTAAGGTGCTTGACAGCAAGTCCGTTTGTGGAACGCAGAGCACAGGAAATTTAAAGGGCTCTGTTCGAGGCTATAGTTTTGATATATAGAGCGTGAACAATTTATGTGTTCTAGTTTAGCCTGAGGGTGTTTAAGTAGAGGGAGTACTCCTGGCATGCTTTATGTATGGTCGTTTAGAAGTATGTTAGACCTGCAGTTTTCACGTCGGCCTGATTGGGCTCAGTAATGTGTACTGTACCACTTGGTTAATAGATAAGCACAGCGAATTTTATTAATGTGTGCTCAAATTATTCTAGTTAGTAGATATTTATTAGTGAATTAAGAGGAATACAAACTAAAAAAAAAAAGAAAAAAAAGTAGAAAAAGCGTCTAATTAGAAAAGTTAACTGATTTTTTTTTCTTGTACTATTGGCACTTTGCTTGTATTGGAATCAGTTCTTTAGTTCGTTTGAAATATCTTTAAGAACTGTGTACTAAAATATTAAGGACAATTTAGTTTTAAAGGACTCTGATATTCTTTAGTTTAAAGAGACTCGTAGTTTAAAGTTCATTTGGGCCCGATGTTGGTGAAACGATAGAAATTTTGGTGAAAATGTCACGTATAAATTAAGAGTAAGCAGTGGAATGAAAGAATAAAAACAAAGACGGAAGTAGCATTGCGATGATAAAGAAAACTAGAATTTAATTATGCTATAATGATACAAAAAATAGAGCACCTTATGTATGTGCTAATAAATTTAGTTTCATTATCCGGCTAAAATATTGAAAATTAATAATAATTTAAATCTTTCTTTTCTTCTAAAAATTCATATTAAGAGCCTGGTACAAAAGAAAATGAGAAGTCACAATATTTAGAAGCCAAGCTGCTTCTTATTACAAACTGACAAGCTTAAGGTAATATAATATATACAGGGTGTTTTTGAATGGAATACAGATTTTTTGGGAGATGATAGAAGAGGTCCTTAGAAGTATTTTTTGTCATATGAACATGGGGTCCCCGCAGCTCCGTTTACTTGCAATACTGCATTGAACAATCAAATGACACCGGGACGCGAGAGGGAATGTTCAATAGCTACAATAGTCATCTGTGGTCTCATGTCAACCCATGTGCAACACATGTTAACAGTTTTCAGCATCGTTTTTCGTTGAATATTTGGGCTGGCAAGATTCACAATGTCCTGATTGGGCCATATCTCCTACCATGCCGTCTTAACGGGCAAACATACCTTGGTTTCCTGAAGGAGGAGCTCCCTGGTCTTCTTGAAGATGTTCCACTAATGACCATCTTCCCATCATTTGGTGTGGTTTCAACAGGACGGCGCACCTTCGCATTACACAAGAGCAGTTAGAGATTACCTAAATGAGACATATCCTGGTCGTTGGATTGGTCGTGGCGGACCAGTTGCTTGGCCACCGAGATCGCCAGATCTCACACCGATGGATTTTTTTTATGGGGAAGCATAAAATCAATGGTGTACTCCGAATCCGTAGATACAGAAGAAGAATTGGCCGCTCGTGTTGTCGCGGCAGCAGGTGAATTGTGCTGTGAAGCAATCCATCATAAGGCGTTGCGAAGTGTGCTATGAAGCAAATGGCGGTCATTTCGAACAATTACTGTAAAAGTCATACAGTAGATTGCTTGTGTTAATTGTTAAAAATAAAATAATCTAGGCCTACCAACGCACACTGCGTCCCGATGTCATTTGATTGTTCAATGCAGTATTGTAAGTAAACGGAGCTGCGGGGACCCCATGTTCATATGACAAAAAATATTTCTAAGGACCTCTTTGGAAATCACGAAGGAAGAGTACCCCTTTGCGGTTCACCAATGCTGGCTCCTTCTGATGCAGTGCCGGGCATCAATGTTTGGAACACGTAGGAGTGTCATACAGGACCCACTTTTCGCCACTGGTAAATATTCGATTAAATATGGGTGCGTTAGAGAAAGCAACGACATGCAGGCTGTCACTCGTTGATTCTTGTTGATACAATGGGTGGGGTGCCCATTTGCTCAACTTGTACGTCTTTCCTAGGCTGTGCAAGTGACGTCTAACTGTTTCATCAGAAACCTGATACCGTCTGGCAAGTTCACCACATGTTAAACTCCTGTCCTCTACAGCCGTTTTCAGGGCCTGGTCATCTAAGGCTTGTGGTCGACCACTGCGGGGTTCATGGGGATAATGCTGAATGTCCAACATCTCTGTATTTATACAGGCTAACCTGCCTGCTCCCCTCTGACAGATTTTGGACCACACTATACACTCATTTGCATATCTTCTTTCACTTCATTTTTTGGCAGCATAAAAATGACAAGAACTTTTGTGGTTACCTGGTACTTGAAGCCATTACTGCATTACCTAAATCGCCTCCCGGATGTTCGGAGTCATGATCTTCCAGCTGCGTCGATCACCTTCAAGACACTTGGTTCTGCAGACGATATCGTATTTTTGCGTCTGATTTGTATTTCTCGAACATTTATAAAAAATCTTTCGACCAGTTTAGTGACTCGATGGGAAGTTTCAGCAGCCTCGTCAAGTCTAAGGGCATTGCTATAGGGAACTGGACTAGTGACTATCTCAAAGTAATACCGTTAACATGGTGTGGCCAAGTGACAACGCTAGTGAATTGTGTGTGAATAATCTATGTCAAGCGTTATCTACTCGTGGCAGAATTTCTTTTTACTCCCTTTGAGAGGTTCATCCAGCAATATCACAAGGGTGTGATCACCCTGATTATCCGTGGACAGACATTTTAAAGGTATTTAAATCAATTGCTTTGTAATGACCACATTTAATTTCCAATGGCGGCTGCTGCACCACGGATTTTATACTCTTCAACGTCTCCATCAATGGACGGTGGTCATGGAAAAACTATAAACCATGTGTTTTTGAGTGCTCGTACGCACAAGCCATCTGGGATCGTCTTAAAAATCATTATGGTCTGGCATATTTTTCCTACCAGTCAGTACGATTCTTGATGGACGACTCCACCTAGTTGGACCTCTTCTGAAGTTGGACCTAACCATTCCCATTACGTCTTTACCAAAGAACTATGGTTTGCCCGATTTAACAGATCAAAGAGGCAAATCCAAAACCTACGATTGTTTGGAATAAAATTGCTAACCTTCTTGAGTCCTTTCTTCTCTTTGAATGGCATCGTTAATTCCTTCTGTGTTAAGAAAGCATTATTCGTCATCCCAACATCTTTGTTTGGTCATTGGAGGGGGACCATAACTTCTATAACGTTCGTATCACTTTCTCCATGGACTTCTGATGACTCACTGGTGTGTGAATGAGTTTCACATTAAGGCGTTTAAATAGATGTAGCAGTCCTTAGGGACAGCACGAAACATTTAGAGCATGTGCGCCTAGTGGCTTGTTTATGAACTACTGAGGCGTCTGTTGAGGCAATTCCATCAGCCTCAGTTCCTACAGCCCAGGAACCGGGAAACTAAATCGTAGGATTAATTACAGGCAAGAGTTAGATATTAAGTCAAAGTATTGTTATCATTCTAAGGATTCCGGGCAACGTAATCATCATTTCACATTCCAATGGATGAAAGAAGGTTTCGATGAGGTTCAGTGTCAAGGAGAAAATAATCTGGATTCCTCTCGTGAGCCGTATAATATAAAAGATAAGCCCAACAGTTTCAGCGGATGCCAATGCCAAAGTAATAAATGAAATAACGAACATTGAAATTTTTTATGCTTCGACTTACGTTATTTCCCATCTTAAAATTTTTAGGACAAGTGGGTGTCGACCCGCATCGAAGACTTCTCCACATCAATCCATCAAAAGTTATTCAAAAGACGTTAGTGCAGTGGTTGGAACGTTTTCCAGTGATCGAGGTGAATGGGCAGCTTCAGCTGAATTTCTTGTGAAGGCAACGCAGTCATGTAGGACCTCTGGCCGTAACTTTCATCCAAAGGGTTATAGAGAGGACGAGCCTGCGTCTTTTCAAGAGCCAGCTGAGCGAAATACGCCGCCATTAAACTTCAGTGGATCACCTTCTCTCCTAATTCTAGCAGCGAGTGCGGTTGGTACACTGGTGTTTCGCGCGTTGCGCGCTGCGAGATATGGCCAGCGTACAATGAGTTTGGTTTGGTTTGGTTTGGTTTGGTTTAGTTTGTTGGGTATTAACGTCCTTTTCAACTGCTATGGTCATTTCAGGACGGCATTATAGGGGGCACAAATTTTACCTCGCAAGGGTTCTTTAACGTGCAGCCGGCTAACGACTACACGGGACCAACGGCTTTGCTTCCCTTCCGAAGGAAGTGCGTGATCTCAGGATTTCCCCCCTGAAAAAATCCTCATCGTCCTCGGCCGGGGTCGAGCCCGCGTCCTCGGGCATCAGAGGCGACCAAGCAACCACTGAGCCACCGACGTAAGAATGATTAGCTTCTTAGTTCGTTGGATATCTAATTCATATCATTTAAAATGTATGATCGACGTTAAATTAATATGGTCGTTATTTTTTCAATTTTTTCTGTAGGATATCAGCTTGCATTGTTGATACTTCCAAAACAGCCGTTTCTTCAGGTTCCAATTCTCCCGTCAAAAGGATTACAAGACAGTAGACGTGTTTAAAAACAAGATTGTTATTTGAATATCTTATAATTTCAATTTAAATTTAACCTTGACATTAAATTTCATTTCAATTTCAAAATTTTTAAATCGTTTGAAAAATTTTTGTTAAAATTAAAAGTTTGAATTTTTATCAAATTCTGTCAATTTTATTTTTAAGCCTCACCCTCAAAATGACAAACAGTGCATACATGTAACTGCAAATCATCTCACATGTCCATCTCTGAAGCTGTTAGGAACTCCGTCCAACATTGCGTTCAACTGTGGTTTGGGGTTAGTGGAAGACATTTTGAGCACATTCCTAATTAGTTTTGTTTATGGGTAGCCTCTGTACTTTCCATTTTGGTTACTGACATGTGAAAAATAAATACGAATTCTTTGCATCTAGTATTTTTTCTTTAACTGTGAACATGTCATTAATTAAAAAGTATTTCCATTGACAAACCAGAAATCGTATCTACCATGTAAAAAGTAAATGTTAACTTCGACCATTTGACTTGTTGTGTTCAGATATTTTGAGAAGGTAGCTAATATAGATATTCAAAGTACACACCGTTGATACAAATTTGGATAAAAAATACGTTAGAGAATCTACCTTATCAAAACGCACAAGCAAGGTAATAAATGGAGACCAATTATTGATAATGTAGACTCTACAACGTATTTTTTTATAGAAATTTTTACTAAGAATGGAATTGCTGATATTGAATCAAGAGCACTTCCGGGCAGTGATGGTGTCTGCCCACAATATGAGAGCAAGTCTCGCAGTTCTTCAAGAAAGGGCAATCTCTCTTGGCATGAGTGCTCTTGTGGCATTTCCTTACACGAACATTTGTTGTCCAAAGATTCAGATAATAAGGGAATCTGAAATATCCCTGTAGAGACGCATATCGAAGATGGTATTTCTATTCAGCAGAACAGGGGTGTCAGAATGGTCTGGTCTGAACGTACTCGGAGAATAAGCGTCGAATATACGTCCTCGAAAGGAGTGGCGAAATTCTTTTGACGTGTACTGACAGGTGCGTAGGATTGGCGTTGTAAAAGTGGACGGGCATCATGATTTTCGCAATGTCTGTATCGACGACTAATGACTAATGACTTTGAAAGGGGTGGTTGTCAATGAACCAAGCACTGCGACCTCAGGTCTATTGTACTATCCCCTAATGACGATGAAAGAACGATTATGAACGAGACAAGCACAAACATCCATGCCCTAGGCGGGATTCGAACCCGCGACTCGCTGGTGTCGAGATCGGAAAGACCTGTGCCTTAACCCTCTCGGCCACCGAGCCGGCCTGTATCGACGACGCTATCAGCGGTGGCTGGAATCTGATATAGCATCCTCGCCTCCGTTGAAGACAGTTTCTGTAGACAAATGACAGCACTTGTAGCCTAAAGCTAAAGTCGGTGTACTGCCCTTCATCAAATCACAGATAGGGTACTGCCCTTCGCACACGAGCAAAAGATGGGTGACACTTTGGTAATCAAACCATTATCTTTCTGTCCGAAAATTGAGATCAACACTTTCTTCGCCTCGGGAGATCCTGGATGTTCTCATTGCATACTCTAGCGTTTGGATTCTGGTTCGTAGTAATAACACCAAGATTCATCACGGGCAACAGTTTGATTTTAAAAAGGCAGTATAAACCTTGAAGTGTTAAAACCCGTTTTTGTTGATAGCGTATAAATGCTCTAGTGGTAAGGCCAAACGCAAATTCTTCTTCTGCTCAGTGAGCAGCTGCAGAATCCACTGAGTAGTGACTTCGTGACACCCAAGACTGTTAATAATGCAATGAACAATTCCCATACTGATACTCAACATTTCAGAAAGTTCCCTAACGTTAATGCGCCCATTGGAGCGTAAAGCAATTTCCAACTATCTTACGTTTTCATTTGATGCTGCAGTATGAGCATGCCGAGGGCCCCTGTTCTCTAATTTTTCGTGTTAAAACTCACAGTTAGCCATGTCACTTGATACCAACTTGAACGAGTAAACAAAATTGATATGCTTGTAAATTAACTCATGTGCTTTTCTTTTCTCGTGAGTTATCTCATGTGAGTAGAACTTGAGAGATAGCTACGCACAAGATGAAGTTGCCTGAAGAATTCACTATTCTGCTTGTGAGCAGGGCATCTGCAACAATTCCTGTTATTTGATTGATCCTTGCTAAATAGTCTCGATTCTAGACGCATAGCAATGTCGAAACTCAATATGAGCGCGACGTACTTCTTCTCACCAGTCGAGCTAGTTTTATAGTTTAATTGCATAATTGAAAGCTATCAATAAACATAAACAAACATGTTTTTTTTTTGCTGTGCACATACTGCGCCTCTGTCCACGATTTTCAGAAACATCCATTAGAAATGTGCTAAGATTACTAGTGTTTAGCTACAACTTTGTTTAAACCGTATCTTCGATATTAGACAACACTATTTTATTCGTTATTGACCCAATACAGGAAATCACTACACTCTCGGCATGATTTGCCATGTAAAATGGCGACTTTTGTGCACTTTTTCTTTTGTGTGACTTAGGAGATGGCTAACCATATCAATCGTGTCAATTGAAAGCACTCGAGTGAGATAGTATACGTGAGATTGATTGCAACACAAAAAATTTGAGAATTAGGCCCCTGGATGGGCAAATTTTTCGTGATTTCCTTCTTTGTCGAAATTTCTTGCACCACTGAATACTTATCGTTCTTGACCACTGCCGTTTGAGAGTACCTATCGTCGCCGTATCCATCTTTCATTCCCGTAAAAATTTCCATCAGCTGACGCTCTTCAGCAGCCAAGTATTGAATAAATGCACGCAGATTATCTTTGGACTAATTATCCACAGTGAACGCCGTCTTCCAACTTGATCACAATTCTTAGAAAGAAGCACACTGCTAATATGAGTGACAGACAACCTCACTATTACTTAAACAATCCATAAAAACAACTGCTGTCTAGGCCATGCCTTTGTGGCTGCGCAGTTCAATCGTTTTCTACTGAACAATACTAAGGCCTTCTAGAAACTACCAGGCCTGAACATAGAAAAGATAAAAAAAAAACAACATTGTTACGTCTTTCTGGTGGTGCCCATAGCCAACAACCTCCTAAAAAGAAACCTCTTACAACTGAAACGTCATACATTGTTACATTATCATAAGTCGACCAAATTTAGGGCTTATTATTGGTAGAAATAGGATTAACAATGATCGAATTATGATGATGTAACAATGTATGACCTTTCAGTTGTGAGTCTTCTTTCTAGGAGGTGTTGTCGTAGCCGTGACCACCGAGAGACAAGGCCTGAGCCAACACCTCCTAGACAGAAGGCCTGATAACGGAAACGTCATACATTGTTACATCATCATTAGTCGACCAAATTTAGGGCTCATTATTGCTAGAAATAGAATTAGCAATGGTCGACTAATGATGAAGTAACAATGTACTGTATGGCTTTTCCGTTATCAGGCCATAGGCAAGGCGCTCACTGAGGTGGTGTGGGAATGGCGTGGGAGTGGCGTGGGAGTGGAGTGGTGGCGAAATGGTGTCGAAGTGGTTTAACGCGCACTGAAGTGGCAAGTGCCACCGACTTGCCACTTGGTATGTCGTCCTCAGAAGATGAAGATGCTTTGTTATTTGTGCAACTTCTTTATCTTAATAATACGCAAAATCAACGCAGGAAAAAGCGCCCGTGGATTCACCCTTTTTGGCAAAAGAACAAAAAATATGGAATATATAACATATATAGACATGATTTAAATTTTGACAACGAAAAATTCAAACTTTTTTATCGAATGAAGAAAGTAACAGTTTGCAAATAAATACTTTTGAAATACTATGTCTGTGCTTCAAAAGAAAGACAAATTTCTCATAACAACACCGCTGTTTCGCATTCTGCCTACTCGAATGTGTACTAGCAAGTGGCAGCGAAGTGGCAGCGAAGTGGCATGCCACTCGAAAATTAAACATGTCAGAGGCGAGTGGCACCAGACTGGCGCCACGCCACTTCCACTCCACTTCACCACCGCCACTCCACCTTGATGTACGCGCTCGCATTTGTTTACATAGGCTTAAAAATTCCACTTGCCACTCCACTCCCACGCCACTCCACTTGCTTACCACCTCAGGAGTTATGTCTAGGAGTTGTTGCCTGAGCCAACGCCACCTAAAAAACAAAGCCTGGTCACTGCGTCATCACACCTGGGCTGACAATTCAACTTTCATTGTATACAACAAACGAAAAAGCACCTGTTGTAATCAGCGTTTTTTCGTTTGTTGTAAACAATGAAAGTTGGATTGTCAGCCCTGGTTTGATGACGCAGTCCACAGGCAGTAAGAAGGCTTTGTTTTTTAAGTGGCGTTGCCTGAGCGCGGAAACGCCATACATTGTTAATCATCATTAGAAGGGTATTGTTATTCGTATTTCTACCAATAAAAAATCTTAAATTAGCCCTCCCATGTATGATGTAACAATGTATGACGTTTCCGCGGTCAGGCAACACCACCTAAAGACAAGGCCTGGGCGCTGAAACGTCATTACATTGTTACCTCAGTAGGGAAAATTCAGGGCTTATTATTGGTGGAAATACGATTAACAATTCCCTACTGCGATGATGTAACGATGTAATGAGTTTCCGCCCAGGCCTTATCTTTACATGGTGTTGGCTCAGGCCTTATCTCTCGGTGGTCACGCCATAGCAAACTAGATAGACAGTCCCTGAAACTCAAGTCACCTGATCAACACCTCCTAGAGAGAAGGCCTGCGAACCAAAGGTGACTTTGTCCGCAGGCCTTCTCTATAGGAAGTGTTGACCAATGACGTATATTAAAGATAGACTTCGAATTCTATTGTTAACAGTGGCAAAAAGTGAAGCAAATTGAGCCAAGACAGTTCTGGGCAGGAGTGAGCCGTGGAGTAATTAGCTGTCTGGCTGCTTTGTTTTTGAAGATTTTGGGCCCGAGGAATAATTAATTCAAAACCATTATTCCAAGTTGTTCTGCGTACAACTGTACAAACAGACAAGAAAAAGGATCAGGAATCATTTTCCACGAAAATAAATCAAAAATACGTAACTAAAATGAAAATACGTTACTGAAAGACAATCGAAACGAAATTGAAATTGAAACCATGAACGAAAAATTGTTTATAAAATATAATAAAATACTTCAAATACAAAGTCAAAGAAAAGATGAAGTTATCACTCCGTGATCGGCGTGTGAAAGAATTATTAATCAACTACTCTCGTGTTTAGCCATGTGTTTTGCATCAGATTCACTCACTTTCAGCCATGACAGTTCTGGGCATAGAGCTTCCCAATTTGCTTCAAGTTACAACAATAGGATTCGGAGTCTATCTTTAATATACGTCATTGGTGTTGACCTGATCATCTTGGTCCGAGCTAAAATGCAATCTTCATTGTTTCCAACAAACGAAATATTACTGATTATTAAAATCCAAACAATTGATTGAACTAAGATGGTCAAGTCTGGGCCTGTCTCTCTCGTAGGCCTCGAATGGTGCCGTAGCCGAGGAAAAAGACAGGGGCCTGGGTATTCAAAAGTCACCTGATCACAGTAGTCTGAGCAACAATCCAAACTTTATTGTTTCCAATAAACTAAAAAACACTGATTGTTAAGATCTAAGATGGAGACAACGAATGGATTGTTGCTGAGACTACTATGGTCAGGCTACTTTTGAGTGCCCAGGCCTGTCTTTTTCGTCGGTTACGGGTGGTGCCAACGAGAAAGACAGGCACCAGCGCGGAAATGTCACCTGATCATAGTAGTGCGGTCTTTATTGTTTCCAACAGACGAAAAAATCCAAGATGGAAACAATGAAGGTTAGATTGTTACTCGGACTAATATGGTCAGGTGACATTTCCTGCCGGGGCCTGTCCAACACCTCCTATAGAGAAGGCCTGCGGACAAAAGATGTATACATTGTTACGTCATCATCAAGCGGCTATTGTTATCGTATTTCTACCAATAATAAGCCCTAAATTTAGCCGCTTGATGATGATGTAACAATGCATACACCTTTGGTCCGCAGACCTTCTCTATAGAAGGTGTTGGCCTGTCTATCCAACGCCACCTATAAACAAAGCCTGCACACTACGTCATCAAACCAGGGCTGACAATTCAACTTTCATTGTTTACAACAAACGAAAAAGCACCTGTTGCTGTAACCAGTATTTTTTCGTTTGTTGTAAACAATGAAAGTTGGATTGTCAGCCCTCGTTTGATGACGCAATCAGCAGGCAGTGAGAAGGCTTTGTTTTTTAGTGGCGTTGGCCTGTCTCGTTTCTCGGGCCTGTCTTTCTCGGGACCTGATTAAATAGGGCAAATTTAGGGCTTTTTATTGGTAGAAATACGAATAAAAATGCTCTATGTATGATGATGTAACAATATATTACGTTTCATTGCGGAGGCCCTCTCTCTCTCTCGGCGGTTACAGAAATAAATTCAACGTCACAATCTTAGTGCTTCAACAATACACGAGGCTGACGAGAAATACAGGCTCCGGCACTGAAAAGTCACCTGACTAAGATAGGTCTATTAACAATCAAACCTTCATTGTTTCCAACAAAGGAAAAAACACTGATTGTTAAAATACAAGATAGAAACAATGAAAGTTACATTGTTAATAGACCTATCTTGGTCAGGTGACTTTTCAGTGCCGGAGCCTGTCTTTCTCGTTAGCCTCGAACAATACATTATTGACGTCATGTTCAGGCCTGGTAGTTTCCAGAAAGCCGTGAAAATACTCGTACGTTCACAGCTTCCTATTGTGAACTTTTTTCTTTTTAACAATCATTACAAACAATCAATTCAGTCTAATGAAGAAATTTCTTGGAAAACAGAAAACAAGATCGATTCTATGAAATAAGTAATCCTGTAAGAATAAAAGCTGGAGTTCATATCTGTGTTTATCTTTTGAAACATATAAATTGTGTGATTAATTCTAGATTACTGAGATGTTTCTATCTTGTCGTTATATAGTAGAAGGACAAGTGGGATTATTCCCGACAAGCGTTTATTCTTACGGGATTACTTATTTCGTAGTACCGTTTTTCTTTTCAAGAAATGTCTTCATTAGATTAAATTGATTGTTGAAAAGAAAAAAAGTTTACAATAGGAAGCTGTGAATGTACGAGTATTGTTCAGTAGAAAACGTGGACTGCGCAGCCAGGAAGATATCGCCTAGATAACGGAAAGCAGTTGTTTTATGCGTTGTTTATATGAAAGTGAGGCTGCCTGTTGGTTGTTTCTTTCTAAGAGTTGTGATCAAGTTGGAAGATAGCGTTCATGGTAGACAATCCGTCCAAAGATAATGTGTGCTGTTATTCAATTTTTAGCCGCTGAAGGGCATCAACCAATGAAAATTTTTTACGAGAATGAAAGTTGTATACGGCGAACATAGGTATTCTCATACGGCAGTGGTTGAACGATGTAAAAAATTTCGAATCCAGGTCGCGGAATTATTTCTTTCGTTTTTCAATCTTAATAATGTTTGTCTTATGTCGGTGCAATACCTCAGTGTTTATTTGTATGAACTCTAACAAAATAAATAGACAAATTAACCACGGTGCTATAATTATTATTCATTGTTTTGATTACTCTTTAAAGAATGAATTGGATAGAATTCTATCAGTTTATATTCTTCTCTTTTTCCTCCTATTGTGCATTTTTTAATAGACAGACAAGTGATTAAAGCCAAATATCCGATAAATTCGAAGTTGTTTAAATAACATAAAATAAAAATAATTTAAAAAAAGGTAAAACTTTTAAATACTGCATTTAGAATAGACAACAGACTTTACCTTCTTGATTATTCATAGTAATAGCCAATATATGTAGGTTGCTGTCAATTGATCCCTGCATTCTCTTTAAAGACTCATTTAAAAGTTTCTCCTCAGTGCTTTTCTAATCAATTAAGTATTAATTTGTATATGAGGATCTAAGGAGATAATAAACAATAGTAAATCGAGACAACAGTGAATTTTAAATGTAGCAATTTGAAAATAACTCGCTAGTAATATAAACCATTATAAAAACAAGATTATTGAATTGTACCACTCTAATCAAGGAAAATTTGATTAATAAAACCTATTCTTAGAGTAAATATAAATATACACGAAATAAGAACTGGCGAGCTCAACTACACAGTATTATCGAAAATTAGTTTTGATTTGTTTCTCTTGGAAGTGAAGAGGAAGGTTATGTTAAAAATGAGTCATTCATACATTTCGAAGAAAGCAAAGGTGTAATGTAAGAATTTCCTATATTTAACCATAGATTTCACTACAAAGAGTAAAAAACATTCTCGACACGGAAAAACAGTAAAAAAAATTTTTATTTTTTTTCTTTAACAATGAGCTGCTTCATTCAATAAATAATATGAATTGCTTTAACCAACTGAGATTTAACGACAATGTTTCTTTTTAATATTCATTATTTACCAAGCTTGATCTAGAACATTATTTACATGTGATATTTCGTCTGTTAACTTGTTTAATTAGAATAAGTGTTAAAAAATGAACTTCAATAAAGAAATGAAATCTTTCCCTACAAACACTGATTCATATTTGTGACTCACATTCAGATAAGGAACAAAACTTAATTGTGTTTTTATTATAGAGAATTAATTTAGTAATGTTTGATTCTTTAACGCTTCCTTATATCAATATTCGCTTATTTAAGATTCCCTGGTATTAACTTTAGCTTATTTATTGCATAAAACATTTTTCTATTCATCGCATGGCCTATTATAATATATTTGCAAGAGGTTACTGTAAATATGAGATATATTCAGTTATGATTATTGCATTTAGAATTAACCCCCGCCGCAGATTTTGCTAATGAAATTTAAATCGCAATTTAAGATCATACATAAAACTTTATATTTTAATACATGTATTTGCTTAATATTTCATACACTTTTAGGAAAACAAGGATTCATTTTTATTTTTCTTTTCTACTGCATGTTATAGTAATGGTTCGTTAATTACTTAGATTGCGGATAAAGCCTGGATTTGCTGAGATTGTATCAGCTCTGTTTTCTTTAAAAAGAACTGAAAAAAAATAAATAATGAACTGTATTGGCTGTGAAGTTTTAAAAGTATACAATTTAATTTATATCTGGGGAAAACAGAACACTACAGTCCTTCCCATAAACTTGAAAATTTATTTTTATTTATTTATTTATTTATTTAAGAATTAGCCGTTCAGCGGCGGGGAAAACCGTCTTTGATGAAGGAAGCAGACACCAACGAGGGCTATTATTTTGCTTTTTCGATGATAACACAGTTTCTCACATTACAGAGTTAACATTATGCGTCAAAAGAATGCAAAATTGTTTTTCAATAAATCGAGCTATGTCTTTATAAGTAAATTAGTATTGAAATGAATTAATTAAAAATTTCATACCAGTGTAATTTCATCTAACAACTTTAATACTTAAATTTTCGAATTTATAGTAATATCGTGAGAAATTACGAAATCTCTCAAAAATCATACATGTGTCCGATATTTTTTTTTCTCTCATCTATGAAGTGATTTTTTTAGATTAATTTTATCTAATAGAGGCAACTTGTTGACGTCTGATCTAAAATGCTTCAATTACTCAAAATCAAGAAATATAGAGTTATTATGATTCATGCAAATTGCTCTAGGAAAATTTGATCATGAGACTGGAAATCACGTATCTCTCTTCCAGGTTACTTAAAAAAAGTAAAGAATGAGAATGTGCACGAGCATGACGTCACGCACATATTACGTTTCCTGCCGGAAAGTACAGATGAACGGATTTCCCCACTAAGAAGAAGACTTTTTAAACAATTTCTTTGCTTTCTCTTTCCACCACTTGGTGTCGCCATGATGCTGGCGAGTTCCGAATTTCTCTATAAAAGAAGAGCTGTTCATCGAACGCAAATTTATGGCTTAAAAATTGCGGCCGTGATCATAAAGCATTGGATATGGAGAGTCAGGTAAGCTATTATCTATTCAGATGCTTAAAGTTTAGTTGCAAAATATTCACTTTTTTACTGTTCATTTAATACTCATTTCTGAAAGCCAGAAAAAAAATTATTTTTAAATAACTCGTAACTCATTATAAACAAATTGGAAAACTTGCTAATTTAAAAAAAACAACAAATAAACTTGAAAGTAAATCATAATATGCCTTTTCCAAATTAGATGTTTATACAAAATAATAAATAATACCAAAAATAAAGTTTTAATGTCCTCTTTACGTTCATTAAAATACGCGTATATTTTCAGAAGCAAACTGAACTTCAATCGAATAAAATAAAAACAAATACTTTGATGGCATGTTTTTTTATTTATTGTACATAAGACTTTAACGAAATATTTTTACAATAACTTAATGGCCCTAAATTCTATCTCTTGATTTTAGTTTCCATTATGAGATAAGGGAATTAAGATTGTATAAAAAAATAATGAAGTAAACCGAATATTTTCTTTTAAGTTCGATAGTATTAAATTTTCTTAAACAAGTCATTTGAATCACTAATGAATTAATTTACAATAAGCATGCATCAAACATTGCAAATAATAAGACAAAATTTATTTCATTTGAAAAATTAATAGCGTTTCAGAATATTTAATTAATCCTAATCAGAAGAAAACATTAAGAACATAATCGATTTAATTACTGAGTTGTGTGAACGCTAAATTAATGTGGAATTTGGTAAATACATTTTTATAAGTTCTCTAAAATTACTCTCAGAGTACTTAAAATGAGAATAGCATTTCTGAAAACAAATTATTTATTTTTTATTTGTTTTATACGATATTATATCTTCAAAATATCATTACCAGAATTTATACGTAATTACATGAAATTAACATTTTATATTTTGCAAAACTTCTTCGCTAAGAATAAAAGTTAGTACAGATTAACACCCAGTTTCGTTTCCGGTCTAAAAATGCAGCTTAAAAGTTAAGAAAAGGGTCGATTTATTAAAGAGTTTTCAGTCTACTGAAAATAGTTTATCTATTTACTTAAAGGATTATTGTTCATTTCTCTTCTCATTCAAAAAGCAATATTAATATTTCAGTGTTAATGTAATCGTAATCTTTCACTTTTCTAAGGGTATATCAGACAATTTATGAAATCATTTAACAAAAAAAATTTTTTTTTTTTTAAATGGAACACTGGATGGTAAGGCCTTGAAAAAAAAGCTGACATTTCGGATAGGGGCTATCCTTTATCAAAGCAAAGAAGAGAATAATAAAAAGTTATCCTGAAAGTGATGTTTTTTTTATTATCCTCAATGTAACACTGGTCTTTTTAAATTAACTTATAAAAAACATTTGAAATTAACTATTTCCTCGCTTTTTGGTTAGATTGGCGCATGATTAGACCTCAAGAATTGGTAGCAATGAGGAGCCACGATTAAATTTTGGTAGGAACCCAAAACGAATAAAAACATTTCCTTTGTAAAACTACAAATTTTATGCGAAACAAAATTCCCTTTCTTGCAAAAAATTACCGTTAAGATAGTTAACTTCACAGATAATCTCTCTGACGTATTATGGCTCTTTCCATTTTATTTTTTGGAAGGGACACAGTGCCCTGATCCCTTTACTGGTGCAGCACTGATTGGTAAAGTAATATCAATGCCTTTCTTCTAAACCAACAGAAGGCTGCTAGGAACCGAATGATATTTGGCAACCGTGGTACTGATAAATTATCCATTTACTACTCATGTATTATAAACAGTCCATTGCTATAATTCGTATTTGGACAATAAATGGATGAAAACATGTATAAATTGAGCTTCTGGAAGATTATTTGAATCTATTGTAACAATTTCTCATTTCGCATGCATAAAGAGAAAAATATTGGAAATAGAAAAATCTGTTTAACGCTATAAAACCTATTAATGATAATCATTGTATAGATGGAATATCTAGAAGAAAGTTTATCTATAATGACGGTTATATTAACACAAATTGGTTTGATTAACTGAAAAATCGGATTTATTTATGAGGAATAGCTATTGGCTTAGATTATGATTATAAGAACTGATACTTTATAATCTTTAATGCACGGAAGAGGAATAATAGTAACGAGGACACACAAACATGCGATTCTTTGCTTGAGCAATTGTTATCAAGTAAGGGGCTACTTAGTAGAAAATGATTATACAAGGGGTCTTTGCAAAGACGAATAGGCCAAATTTAAACCAGGATCCATTTTAATAGAAAAGCAATGAGGAAGCCTAAGATTGAACAACAAAAGGAAAAACAATATATCTTACTCCGGTAAATAACTATTTTTTTTGGGCTAAATAATTTTTTGTATTATACAGGGTGATTCAGAAAGGTAGGTCAAGAATGAAATACCATGTACAGTTTGTAGCGGGAAACAAAATTTTTCCTATAAACATGGGTCCGGTAAATGCATCCTTACAGAGATAATGCAACTTGTACGAGGTAGGAATGACATTACAGTAGTGTTCAAAATGCCTACCCTGAGTCTCGATGCAGGTGTTTAGCCTGCGGACGAGATTCTCGCGAACTCTGGTGAAGATGTCCGGAGAATCACTGACTTCTCCACACGCTGTTTTGGTATATCCTTTCCGCTTCAGTAGCATTACCCTGTGCCTCGCCGTAGACGAGATGGTCCGGGTAACGCACATCCATTCCTACCTCGTACAAGTTGTATTATCTCTGTAAGGATACATTTCCGGACCCACGTTTATAGGAAAAATATTGTTCCCCTCTACAAACTGTACATGGTATTTCATTCTTGACCTACCTTTCTGAATCACCCTGTATAATGGTTTTAATTGGAGCTATAAGAAACAAGTAACGCAAGAATTTGGAATTAACTTAATCACTGATAAATATTATTAAGCTCCTCGCCTAAATACCATTGCTCCGTACTGTTTTATTTATTTTGGCGTTGACGAATTCATTTTAGTTAAATGATTTTTTACAGAAATATCGGTCTTCGTTTTGTTAAATTATAAAATTTTTATATGTGCTAATTAAATATTATATACAGGTGTATACAGTGAATGGAGGAAGGTCTGGATGCCCTTTTCTCAATGCGAAGCCAGTTTGGTTGGATAATACTGCAACAAAGCAGGAGTTCTACGATACTTTGCATCACGAAGCCAAACCGGTAATTTCAATTGATATTTTAGAATTTATATGTTACAAATTAAGCCTTCAAATTATGTATATCGGTATAGGCCTTCAAATCAAGACAGAAAATGTGTCCAACTTGTAATCACGACATTAACTTATTTCAAAATTATTTTCTCTAGGTTTTGGTTTACTACTAATTACAAAATGAAAGAATACGTTTAGATTTGTCTAGAATCTTTTAAAATTAATCGTGAAATAATTAAATAGTAAAAATTAATAAAGAAAATTCCATGATCTGGACTCAAAACAAGGACCCTGGAATTACAGTCTTGACGCCATAAACAGTAATTAATCGTGAAATTTTAAAGGAATAATAATTTTTACAGACGTCTATTTAAATTTCTGTTAGTTAAGTAATCTTTTTATTTCCCTATTCATATTAAATAAATCCCTATTTAATATTGGTGATTTTAAAGTACCGGGTGGGCAAGAAATAACATGATGTGTTCAGAGCTCGCTAGCTGGAATTCTATTAGGCCAAATACAGTACATTTTGGTGTATATACTTAGTGGAACATGCGGTTTCGATTTCTGCAAAAAAAAAAAAAATAGTACCAAAAGTCGCTATAGGGGGCACTTATTTCAAGAAAACAATGAATACCTGATTGTCAAATGAACAAATACCGTACAAACCAACTTTAGTACCAACAATAAACAATGCTTTATTTTTAATTACAAATGTGTTTCAATATGACCACCAGTGTGCTGTTCCAATAGCTGCATGCGGTACACGACATTTTCTACGGCAGCTCGCAGCATATCTGCATTAATTAGTCTGATATGTAACGTTATTTGATCCTTTAAGGTTGAGAGGTCAGGAACATGTGCCTGATACACAAGGCTTTTCAAATATCCCCATGCTTTCGTAACGTTTTCAATCGCCAGAATTCACGAAGGGCAGCTACTTGCATTGTCGCTCTTCTGATAAAACAACTTGACTAATAACGCCCGGTCAGGCAGAGTAAGCGTCATCGTCAGGCCATTCGTTCGTGAATGATGGGAAATCTTCAGCCTTGCCTTTTATTGTCATGATTGCTCAGCACGGAACGCGCTTATGCAAATGTATTTATTGTTTTCTTGAAATAAGCGCCCCCTATGGCGACTTTTGGTACTATTTTTTTTTTTTTTTTTTTTTTTTGCAGAAATCGAAACTGCATGTTCCACTAAGTATATACACCAAAATGTACTGCATTTGGCCTAATAGAATTCCCGCTAGCGAGCTCTGAACATCTCGCGTTATTTCTTGCCCACCCGGTATTTTAAATTGAAGAGAATAAGGATCAAATATTACATGTATTATAAATCTAGGCTACAAAAAGTCTAGAAAGAAGAAAATAATTAAAGTTCATTACTTAACAAAGAATTAGACTCATACTTCCACTGAGATAGTGCTGAGTTTACAGTACAATTATCTCTTAACTATATAATAAAGCGCTTCTAGAGAATATTTTAAACTAAAATATTTTACCACTCAGAAAAAATCCTGAACTGCCCCCTTACAAGCGGAAACTCAAGTGGTCAATGACTAAGAAAAAAGAAGCAAGCTTCCAATTAATTAACTGATGGCTAGCGTCTTAATCAATATAAATAATGAGTAAAATTGTGGTACGAAAGGTTAAAAAAGATCACCAAAGCTATTAAAATTATTTGAAAATTTTTGAAACCACTGTAGAAGAAATAGTTTTTAAAAATTCAGAATTAGCCTTATGTTAAATATACATATACATTGTAGAAGGTACGAGTATGTGCAAGCCAGATAGACAGCAAATGAGAATAATCGATATAATGAAGTTGTATCTCGTAAAATAAATGATTGATATAAAGAAAAAGTAGTATAAATTTTATCTTGTGAAATATGAAGAAATAAAATTTATTTAAACTTTATGTAGAGAATGCAACTGGAACGAGCTAGCTGTGAACCAAATTCTCAAGTTATAAACAACTAGGTAAAAGTGTTTGTGATTTTTCGCAAACTAACTTTCGCATTCTCTTTGGAAAATTTAAAAAACAAATAGGCACCCCAGTGCTTTACTCAGTCTATTTAATAAAATTTGGAGATGAGATTTGAACGTGCAGTAGATATACGGTGAAATTACAGACCATCGAAAATATTATCCTTACAAATACAGATGAAAAAAAATGGAAATTAATCGGTGGCTAAAGTGCCTATCATATTAATAAATTCTTACTTGGAAAACCTGAATGAAGCTAACATATCGGCATTTACCTTTCAAATTATATGTTAAACTAGCTGATATACCCGGCGTTGCTCGGGCTCCTTTTTGATGAAATTTTGCAATATCTGAATGTGAAATACAGTGAAAAATGAACACATGAAAAAGGTTAGAATTAATACAGTAAAAATCATATTGAAAAACCGAAAAGAATTCTTTTAAAATGCTCCCAAACATGGCGCTCTATAACTATGGCCTTCTGGGGTGATACAGCCCTCAGAGAGGATCCGCTGTGTCAGTTCTAACACGGATTAAAGAAAACATGTTTTCTCTATGTTTGCTTTTTGGGACTAACCTTATATCTCCTTGATAAATTTTCTTTAATGTTGGCATCCACTTTGCACTGATGATCGGAATAAGTCATTGTTACGGGTTATCCCACTCTGAGCTCATCAAACACATTCATTTCGCTTTACTACAGCATTTGGCACGTCGAACTCACTGGAAAACATTTTTCACGTATGTGAATTTCGATTGGCGCGTAATCTTTGAAGATCAAAAACTTTATTATTATTCTGTGCTTTATACTGTACGTAACTCTGAAATAGGCTAACACTCTTTATTAATAATCGGTATTACTCAAGAACGTCAAAAAAAATATAAACCGTGCAAATATTGACTACCGAAAGCATACGCAAACGATTTTTTCCCAACTGCTTGTGACCCCATACGATGGAAGAATTTACTTATCAATCAACCATCGTATATTGTTTTTAATATACATAAAGTTTCATTAATAATATTAACCGTTCTTTTTGTTTAGAATGTGCTCTGTGAACCTAACGCATGCGTAGGTTCATTTATGTACGGACAAAGTCCGAGGAGACCACCGGGTATTCCAAGACCAAAAGCGGAAGTATGGGAAATGGCAGAGAAATTCCTCAAAGAATACTATGAACAAACCGTTACGTAAGAAAAAATTTTAAAAATTCAGATTGATTACTTGATGCTTAAATCTTATTAATTTAGCAGGATGAACACAGCATTAGTTCTTATTTATTAATCTTAATATATTCAAATAGGTGATCATGGTAATAAAATAAAATATATTAAACTTTAAGTACAAAATATCAGAATTCTATTTGAAACGACCTGGAACCAGGGCTGACCACCGTATGGCCAAAAGCTCAAGGCAGAATTACTGAAAAAATAACATAATAATATTACTTTTTTATGTTTGGTCAAACAGCGTCAATGTAAAAAGAGCATTAATAGCGTTAATTAGCTTTAGTAGCTAAAAAGTTAAACGCTAAGGCTAAAGTTGTAAAAAAAAAATCAAATGTATTTCTTGATCTATAATAAATACTGTATAAAATTTCTTCTTCAATCTTAATGAGAAGCTATAATTAAAAACTAATCTTCCCATTTTCTTCTATTAAATTTGTATATAGAGAGCCTCAGCTCCCTTTGAATAGGCGATTGCAAGAAGTGCGCAAAGAAATAGAAAAACGTGGAACTTACGAGTTAACTGAAGAAGAGCTGAAATTTGGGGCGAAGACAGCTTGGAGAAATGCGCCACGGTGTATTGCCAGAATTCACTGGAAGGGTTTAGAGGTATTTAATTATTTAAACTGTTCAAAACTAAAATGTTATTATTTTAATTCATTCATGTTCAAAATTTACGCCTACGCATTTTATCAAAATTCCACTTACATCGTTGCTGACATCTGCTTTTCATCAATATTCAGCATTTAATCTACATCCATTTAATTACTTATCAAACCAACATCATTAAAATTATTCTTAAAGACTAATTTAATGTTAGAAGAATCAGATCGAAAGATGATCTAAGATCGAAACGTGTCTCGTATTAAACCTATATTGTTGCAAGTAAACCCTGTCTCGTCTCTTTTAATTTAATGTTGTTCATTATAAGCCAATATGCTTTTAAAAACTGCCAGCGATATATAGCCTAAATGATTCATCGGGTTTCAAAGCACTGTTTATTTCCAAGTATACGACATACAAAGAGGGGTGATACATGAAAAGATGCATCGATTCTGGTACATTCTAGAAATGTTCATTGTGTGCGCCCTTGGTCAGCCAACACACATCCAAACGGGAACCCAGTTCCGTCCATACGTTCACTAGCATCTTTCCGTCAATGTCCGTCACAGCAGCAGTGATGCGTTCTTGCAGCGTTGTTGGCATTGGGGGTACATAAATTTTGTCCTTCACATAACCCCACAGGAAGAAATAACATGGCGTGAGATTTGGCGACCTGCGGGGCCATGGCAACAGAGGAACATCACCCAGACCAGCGCGCCCTATCCAGCTGAGAAAGGCGCGGATAATTGTGCTCCAGTCAGGTGGAGCTCCATCCTGTTGAAAGATGAAAGTCGAGGAGTCAGCGGTCAGTTGTGGCAACAACCACATGTGCAACATATCCAAGGACACGGAACCTGTCACCGTCTGCTCTTTGAAGAAAAAGGGGCCATACAGCTCTGTATTGGATATGGCACAGAAGAGATTCACTTTTGCCGAATCCCTTACCAGCTCCACACGGACATGCGGCAATTCACTACCCACACCCTCACATTGTGACGATTCACTTTTTCCGACAGATGGAAAGTCGTCTTGTCGCTGAATATCAATGTCCCCGCAAAAACATAATCATCTTCCATAGTTTGCTGCATTCGGGTACAAAACTCCAATCGGCGGGCATAATCATCTGGAATCGCGGGTTGCAAATGGTTGGTTGGTTTGGTTTGGTTTGTTTGGTATTAACGTCCTTTTCAACTGGTTGCAAATGGTAAAGTTTGAAATGCAAACGCCGCCGAAAAACACAGTTTTCCGTGAAATGCCCCGTTCACGGCTTGCACGAACGATTGATTTTTGTGGGCTGCGCACAAAGCTCTGTCTTACGCGCTCCACGATTTCCTCTGAGACACGAAGTCGTCCCGTGCTTATTCCTTTACACAGGCAACTAGTATCACGAAACTGGCGAAACCAAAGCAAAATGCTCTGGTGACCAGGTGCAGCTATTCGTATATGCGTACGAATGCACGCTGAATGCTCGTAACCGACGACCACTTCACATATTCTAACTCACAAAAACTCTTCTCCTGCATTGCCGCCATCTTGTAGAGTGCCGTCACAGGCCTACCATTCCGCGTGCACGTGAACCGCGAGGCGGGCTTTTTAAACTTGGTGACTGTATCACCAGTCTTTGTACGTCGTATACTTGTAAATAAACATGCTTTGAAACCCGATGAATCATTTAGGCTAACCCTGTATTTATCCAAAAAAAGATCACAAAATTTGTGAAATAATATAACTTATCTTAAAATAAAAAAAAAATGAGTGTGCATAAGACCACACGACTGAAGTGAAAACTTTTGTGGCGACTGTAATCAAATCTAAGTAATGTATATGTGAATGATATAAATATTGCTATGGATATTATTACTTATACGAATCAGGAACAAGCCATAAATTAATATTATATAGTATAAAACCATTTATTTTCATTCGTTTTCTCATTAGATCTTCACTTATGCAGGGTGCTTTTGAAAAAGATGTCGTGAGATACCTAGCGATTTCTGCTCCTTAAAATAAACACAAGTTTCCTCATACGTTTTGTCGAAATTGCATTCTTTAAATGAGTAAACAGCTCGTGAAGTTTAGTTAAACTCCTCCCATAACGTAAACAAAAGCGCATGAATGACATTAGTAAATCATACAGTTCGTTGAACAGTCGCTAGTATGAATGTGCGTCGTACCGCAAAAGCAATCCAGCCAACAATACTGTATCTCTCGATCATTTATCCACTTGCACGTCTTTCCTAATTTGTTGACAAGTTCATTTCTGAGGTCTAGTAAATACGAATCTTTCAGTGGGCTGTGAGAATGGTCGAGTTTAGTGGACAGGTATTTCGCAGAAACCTATTAATGAAACACGTGATGGTGTTTAGTTTTTTTTCATGTACATTTGCTTACGTTATCGGCAGAGTTTAACCAAATTTCACGAGCTGTTTACTACTTTAAGGAAAGAAATTTCGACAAAACGAAAGAGGAAACGTGCTTTTATTTTAAGGTGCAGAACATCGCAAGGTATCTCACTACATCCTTTTCAAAAGCATCCAGTAGATCACTTCTAGATTACATACAATTTATTATCATTGAAAAGCCCAATGATATTGTAATGAAACCATTAATGATACCATTCCAACACGTGTATCTAGAAGGTATCAACACATTCTATTATTACTCTCAAGTAATGATACCATAGGGTGCCGTATGGTACTATTATGGCACGTATTACTAAACCCTTTCCCACTATCATTATTTACTCGTAATATTCACCCATGATACGTTGTTACGAGTTGTTTGATATATTACATGCCATATCTTAGCATTGAAAGTTTTAACAGTACCATAGGGTGCCATATGGTACTATTACAGCACGTGCTAATAAACCATTTCCCACTATCATTATTTACTCGTTATATTCAGTTATGACACGTTGTTACGAGTTGTTTGATATATTACATGCCATATCTAATCATTGAAAGTTACAACAGTACCATAGGATGCCATATGGTATCATTAAGGCACGTGCTACTAAACCAATTCCTACTATCATTATTTACTCGTTATATTTAGTCATGACACTTTGTTATGAGTTGTTTGATATATTACATGCCATATTTTAGCACTGAAAATTAAACAGTACTATATGGTACCATTAGAGCACGTGCTACTAAAACAATTCCCAGTATCATTACTTACGCGTTATATTCATTTATGAGACATCCTTACACTTACACGTGTCACTAGACCAATATCTGCTATCACTAGTTACTCATACGTATATATTTATTCATGGAAAGTCGTGACTAATTGTTTGATATATCACATGGCATATCTGTTTATAGGAAATTTTTCAGGAGGTTTTATAATTGTACCATTAGAGCACGTGGCATTAGAGCCCGTACCTATTCATGGTATCTCACGTTCGATCTTGTTCGTGCTCTGTCCAATATTAATGGATTGGTGAAAACAGAGTGCGGTAAAGTTAATTCGTTTTCAAGTTATCATACAAAATGCTGAGCACCCTACTAATAAAGAAATCCGAGTTTTCCCGAATTTTACCGGAAAACGTTTCACTTCCGAGCGTGACGGATCAGACACTTTCACTCTCCAGCAAAATTTGGTATGCGGTGCGCCTATAGAAGTTTTCACTTCAAAAACGAAACACCAACAACTGTAAGTAACTGATAACATAATGAAACCAACGAAACGTCTGATCCTCACTACCTGAACAACACTTACAGTTTTTTGCAACTGGTAAAATGTAGTTTGCAATTGGTAAAATGTAGTTTTCAAATGAAACAAGAATGATTTTACCGCCAAAGCGGATAAAAGGAGCACATTTTCTTGTTATAGCATCGTACATGGATATATAGAATTAACCAACATTTTAAAACACTTGAGAGTAAATAAATAAATATGAAAACTAAATTGTAAATTACTATTTAAATAGGCTAACGTATAGAGAGAATTTAAAAGTATAAACTTGAAGAATGAAAGGTAAATGGAGAGTGAAGTTATTCCTCATACACTTAAAAAAATAAAAGTTCTTTAATTTGTAAAAAATCTCACATAATGTTAAACGAAGTGAGCCTCAATTGCTGAAGCGTTATGTGTAAGCATCTATTAGATTTTCATATTAAATTACTAAAGTCTTATTGAAGCAAGCGATTAACTACTATTAAATTAATTAGTAATGAGTTTTAGATACCATTAAGCCTAAGAGTACTATACTCTTGATTCAAATAAGCTATGGATAACAAAAGATCTAATAACGCGTAAGGAGTTGTTTGATATATTACATGCCATATGTTAACATTTAAAGTTCCAATGGTGCCATATGGTATCATATGGCACCTTTAAGGCACGTGCTACTAAGCCAATACAATTATCATTATTTACAAGTGATATTCACTCATGGCACATTGTAACGAGTTGTTTGATATATTACATGCCATATCTTAGCATTAAAATTCCCAATGGTACCATATGGTATCATATGGCACCATTAGGGCACGTGCTATTAAACCAATAACCATTTTCATTATTTTCTCGTGATATTCACTCATGGCACCTTGTTACGAGCCGTTTGATATATTACATGCCAGACCTTAGCATTGAAAGTTCCAATGGTACCATATGGTTTCATAGGGCACTATTAGGGCACGTGCTAGTAAACCAATAACCATTATCATTATTTGCTCATGATATTCACTCATTACATGTTGTTACGAGAGAATTGATATATTACATGCCATGTTTTAGAATTGAAAGTTCCAATGGTACCATATCATGCCATAGGGCACAATTAGGGCACGTGCTAGTAAACCAATAACCATTATCATTATTTTCTCGTGATATTCACTCATGGCACCTTGTTACGATCGTTTGATATATTACATGCTATATCTTAGCATTGAAAGTTCCAATGGTTTCATAGGGCACCATTAGGGCACGTGCTACTAAACTGTTAACCATTATCATTATTTACACGTGATATTCATTCATGGCACGTTGATACGAGTCGTTTGATATATTACATGTCATATCTTAGCATTGAAAGTTCCAATGGTACCACTTGGTACCATTAAAACACGTACTACTAAACAATTCAGACATCACTATATACCGTTATATTCATTCATGAGACATCTTTGCACGTACACGTGCCATTAGACCGATACTTGCTATCACTAGTTACTCTTTTATATTCGTTCATGATATGTTGTGACAATTTGTTTGATAAATTACATGCCATATCTTGTTATAGGAAATGTTTAAGAGGGTATCATAATGGTACCATTAAAGCACGTGCTATTAGAGCACGTATTTATTCCTGCTATCTCACGTTCGTACTTCTGCGTACTCTGTCCCATTTTAATGGATTGGTGAAAACAGACTGTGAAAAAGTTAATTCGTTTTCAAGTTATCGTAATAAATGCTAAGCTCCCTAGGAATAAAAAAATTCTCTTGATTTAGGGACCGAACTGCCCTTTTAATAATCGTCAAACACGTGCATCCTGCACGCACACCATCTCATTAACGTTTAGAGCACGCGCAGAACCGAACCCATGTTCTCAACACGCGTTTTATCAAATGCGAGGATAATTCGTTTCTTCCAGCAATTCAAGACATGATTGAATGAATTGTGAGACTGCAATACATGCAATTCAATACATGCAACGCAATGAATTGTGGGATTGTCTACAGACGGACGGACGGACGGACGGACGGCTGGACAAACCGATCACATAAGCACATTTCTATATATAGAAAATGTGCTAAAAATGTAGTTATCCAATGAAAAAATAATCTTTTCATTCCAAGTTAATGAAACTACATTAATAATCTTTTCATAATAACTACATTTTTTCATTTGAAAACTACATTTTACAAATTGCAAAAAGGTCTAATATATATTTTATGTATGGATATGCCTTATTGCATTATTAAATATTAAACTTGCCTTTCATAGTTAATTTCTTAAACAAATTTTGAGAATCTTTTTTTCGTAGAATTTTCTGCTGAATTTTATTTATGTGCTACACAATATTTTGTTCTTTCCTCATGCATACAAATTTATGCTTATACACTGCTTGACAATTACTAAGGAATATGCGCGTTCCGCTATTTAGGGGCGCTGGAAAATAATGCAGGACGCGTCAAAACATTTGGTGCTACTCTGTTGTTCGATTTGCTTAACTTGAATAAAAGTCACGTGTCCAATGAGCTGTGGTTCGGTGAAAATCATTAGTCGTGGAGTGTTAGGGCGAATACACGTGCAGGTGTTTTGAGAACATTACTGTAAATTTTCAGTCCCTCTATCACATATCGCCTGCAGAATGCCGCAGAGACGTCATTTGAGTGATTACGATCGTGGACAAGCTGTTGGACAGCTTGAGGCAGGGCAAAGTGTGACTGAAGTTGCGCGAGCAATGGGAGCTATGAAAAGTATTGTTTCTTGTTGCCACCAGAGGATCCGCTTTACATGTGCATGGGGGTGGTCGTCGAAGGAGCACAACCGCTCGGGAGAACCATAGCATAGCCCTTTTGAGCAAAAAGAGGAAGAAATCAGACACCCGCACTGATAGCCGCAGATCTTGCCGCTGCTACAGGCACTCATGTTTCTGCCAGAACCAGTTTTCGTCGGTTGATTGATGTCGGGCTGTATGCACGTAAACCTGTCAAATGCATCGCACTATCTCCGCTCCGTCGACGGAAGAGATTAGAGTGGGGTAACGAGCATCGTACTTTGGGCGATCAGGAGTTGTCCATGGTCGCCGACGAGTCTCGGTTCACTATGCAGAGTGATTCTGGGCATCAAGTGATCTGGCGTGAAAAGGGAACTCGTTATCACCAACAACACGTTCGAAAAGTGCAACGTTTTTGTCAAGGAGTCATTGTGTGTGGGTGTGGCGGGGGGGGGGGGTCAACCTGCATAATGCCAGAACACCCCTTCACATCTTTGCAGGAGGGTCTGTTACAGCAGCACGGTATTGCAGGGAGATTCTTCTGGATCACGTTCGTCTTTTCCGTGGAGCAGTTGAGCAGTTGGTCCAGACTTTGTGTTCATGGACGACAATGCCCGTCCACACAAGGCGAACATGATAGCGGATGTTCTTGAGAATGAGGATATCAAGCGTTTGCAGTGGCCCGCTTACTTCCCGGACCTCAGTCCCATAGAAAATGCCTGGGACGGTCTTTGTAGACGTGTGGCACAGAGGAATCCCCCTCCCAAAACGCTGCAGGAACTGATAACCGCGTTACAGGAAGAATGGGATAAGAACCCAACTGCTCTTCTCAACAGTCTGGTGGGGAAACATGCCTAACAGATGCAAAACATGCATTGCGGTTCGAAGAGGCACTACTCATTATTAAGGGTCTCACATTTCAAACCGGTGACAAACAACCAACATTTTTCTTTAGTCACTCATTGATGCTTCATGATACCTCTTGTGCTTTTGCCATTCTGTTCGTTTCCTTAGTTCAAATTCCATGCCATTTTGTGTTCATAAAGTCACTGTAATACGTCTACTGAAGTTTTGGTAACGTTCATTTCTTGGGACAATATTTATTGACAAAAATGTTGCTGTTCATTAGCAATTGTCAAGTAGTGTAGTAAATATATTAATGAAAGCAACAATAAAAATAATATTATGTTTTCAATCCTTAAACAAAAATGAATACGTTTCAGAAGCATTTTCTCATTATTTAGAAGACTTTTTACGTCTAATAAACACTAAAGTAAATGGAAATATTGAACAATAAGGAAGAATTTAGACATCGGAAGAGACCAGATGCCGGATTATTTTAGATCCTAGAAAAACGGCAGATTTAATTGAGTTTTTTTAATTAGGAGGGAAAATAATTCGGTTTTTAAAAATTTACAGAAATTCAATACCAAATGAAAATTGTTAAAAAAAAATTTGTTCTAGTGCCAGTTGGATTTTATTAGGAAAATTCGCAAAGGAAATACTGCTTATTTTTGAACATCATTTTGCTTACATAATTCAGTAATTCCATACGAATGTTTAGCCTGTCATTTTTTTAAACTATAGAAAAGCAATAGCTATTGCAAATTGTTAAATTTGCACTTCTGTTTATTTTTTATTATAAATTTATTTTAAAAATTCATTTCAATTAAAAATAAGAACTTTTGAAAAGGTAACAAATTCCACCTGGAGGAATTCCCGATCTGCGAATCCGCCCTATCATAGGGCCTCTATCTTGACAGCCTTTAGTCTTTAAGAATACCTGGTGACAGCCTTGCTGTACGGTATTCACGATGGCCCAATTGGTAGAGTTGCAACATAACTTTATAGCTTTTCTTTGTTCCTAGAGGACGCGTTACATTAATAAATAAATAACTAAGGAATATTATTATTTAAGAGATATAGAATTTCGAAGATATCAGTTAATGGACGAAGTATACTATTATATATACGTATGAGAACGGGCCCTTTATTTCCCATGATGTGATCCATGATATTAGCAAGTTAAGTCGTGATAATCCTTTCATATGTATGCTGCCAGGATTTGTTAGGTTATGTCCTTCATCCATCCCTGGCTATATATAATTTGTTAACTATTACATGTTTACAGAACTGAAACAACAGATGCAAAATTGATGTGATATTTGCGTAGAGCATCTAGGCTTTGAAATTCCACGAATTTTACGGTGTATTAAAATTCGCTCTACTTTTCTTATTTGACATACATGTTTTCGTTATCCTTTCTTATCACAAAAATGTCTGAAATAATTTATTTCATTCCAGGTAATGGATTGCAGAAATGTGAAAACATCCAAAGAGATGGCAGAAGCTCTTTTCAGACATATCGAATTTGCCAATAACAACGGCAACCTCAGGTGAGTGGACGTAAAATAATAAGCATAATTTCGCTAGTTACATAATTTGTTACATGATTTGAAGTTTGTCTGACAGTCTGGATGTGAACGAAGAGGTTACATTGTTTTCTGTTATTTTATCAAAAATATCCGATTTCTCTGATAAGGTTAAAACGTTCTTTCCATCTTAATATTGATACACCTCCTTTATAATCCTGAAGAACTATTAAATTGAGGATTTAGACGTTATTTCGGATTTAAAGAAAAAATATACGATTTTTGTAGATTTCATATTAATCTTTAACAGAATGTTACTATTACTAAATTCCAAATTCTGTTTGCATGTCTACGCGGAACACCTACAGAACCTTATTTGGCTTCAGCTGCTTGTATAGGGAGCTGCAGAAGAGGCTTGGAATTAGATGTGTGGTCAAATTCCTCGTATTTTCCAAATTCAATTCAAAATTGCACTATGTATCTCTGTGACATTTGACCTAGTGGAACATTTGTGGCGTTACTGTTCGCGATCCTGATTGTTAGGGAAACGTTTGTTTGGGAGTAAAAAAGCAGCAACAATAAGTATAAAATTCAAGAATAATAGCAAAGCAAAGCATTTCTTAAGCACAGACAATGATTCAGTTAATAATATGATACTAAGGATGGGCCCAACTCACGGGAAATTTTGAAGGAAGAAACCCACTTTCAATCGTAGCGCTTCATTTAAAGTAGATACAACAGAATTTCTTTATTCGATAGTGTAAACCGGAAATCTCCAATTTTGGTCAGTTTGTTATCTTTCGAATAATCACAAAATCTTAATCTTAGCGAACGGTAAAAATCATTGCACAAACGGGTATTAACCCTCGTTGCTTCATAACACAAGTGAATTATATAATTTTTTTTTCACAGATCGTGTATAACCGTGTTTCCTCAACGTCTGGCCGGGAAGGAAGACTTCCGGGTGTGGAACGCGCAACTTTTCTTGTATGCCGGGTACCGCCAACCCGACGGCACTGTCATCGGAGATCCTAGTAGAGTTGCCTTCACAGAGGTATCAACAAAAACACGATAAGTTTCAGCAAAATATAATCATATTCCATAGCAATTTTAATATAAACATAATGTTTGTTTAAAGCTCTGCCAACGTTTGGGATGGAAAGGCAAAGGTGGCCGTTTTGATATCCTTCCGCTAGTGCTAAAGGCTCGTGGAGAATCTCAGCCCAAATGTTATGAAATTCCTGATCATCTAGTATTAGAAGTTCCATTATCTCATCCAAAGTAAGTCACGAATTTTAATGTTGCTAAGAATTTTATAAAAATATGGGATAAACAAGTTAAATTTTTGTTGTAAATATTTTTATTTTTCTTCATTTTAAACGAATGCTTATGTTGCTCTTCTAAATTCTTACATTGACATAGCCAAGATTCTTTATTTTGTCGATGTTTTCCCTTCTAATTTGTTTTACTTTGTTAAAAATGGAATTGTTCACTCAGAAAATGGTTTTGTTATTAAAACAGCTTTTCATTTCTAGTCTTGTGGCCTGATAGACCTACTACAGTGTTTATGGGCTTGCGTTAACAGAAGAGAAGAAATGCTTCAGCGATTTAATAAAACAAGCAAAATTCTTATCAAACTTCCATTTAGAAACACCAAAATAGAAAAGAAAATTTCGTTTTTACTTACCGTAATTTCCAACATTGATGATGGAGTTTCATTTAATATTCACACACTCAAATAGTGCTACGTTAATCAAAATCTTATAAACGCATTTCAGTAACCATGGTGTTAAATGAAAAAAATCGTTTTCCTCTGTTTGGTGGGGGGGGGGGGGAGTGTGACTTTGGTATGTGCTATAATCACTAAAAAATCCAATTAATTGCAAAGTATGGTTATAATTCTGCATTCCATTATTGTACAAATAATACAGAGTTTTCCAAATTGATGTATACACTTTTTGAAACGTTATAACTTAGAAATGAGATAGAAATATAAGGTTTGGAAAAGAGGTTTACTTCCAAGAAGACGGGCTCCACCTCACTTTCATGCCGATTTGAGAACTTTACTCGATCACACATTCAATCACAGATGGATAGGAGGAAGAGGAAGTGCTACAGAGTTCCGAATCGATCTACCAATTTAACCCATCTCGACTTCTACCTTTGGGGAACTTTAAAGAACACGGTGTATGCTACAAACCCACAAACACTGACGGAATTAAGAGATCAGATGGAACATTCCATCAATGATATTCCATTAGCTACAATCCAGTCGGTATGTCGCTCTGTTCGACGTCGATGATGGGAATGTACTCTGGCAGAAGGTGGACATTTTGAACATGTTAGGGCTTAAGGAAGTTTAAGGAATAAAATACACAACAAACCTTATATTTCTATCTCATTTTGTTGCTGAATTATCGGGCTTATATATCTTTGTGAGCGCAAAATTTTATAATAATAATAATAATATTTGGATAGAACGGTGCGCAGTGTATTATCCTGCTGAAACAAAGCATCTTTGGTGATCAAACCAGGTCATTTATTCATTAAATACCATTATTGTTGCTGTTGGCATCATCTGGTGGAAAATCCACATGAATCCTGCCTCTTTGTGGTTGCATTATTTCACTACACTCAGCGTGGTTGTTACGGTGACTGGAAGGCCATAACTTCTGCCTCAAAGCGCCCCTTCAAATGGATATATATTTGCAGTCTTCTCTACTGGTCAGAGGCGGAAAGCTGTCCCGCACCCAGCGTGCAATAACTTATCGGGAATGCAGATGTTCGGAGTCCCTACTAAAAGATTCTTTTTTCGGGCAAATGCACCATAAGTTATCTGTCTATTATTCATGATAAGGCGTTGCACACACTAGATGTTCACGAGAATGTGACAGTCTATTCTAAAAATAGAAACTTTGGAACACAATAAGCTGCTTGGATGGCGGTAAGTTTCTGTTGTTACGACTGAAATATATAAATTATTCTATTTATATTGGCATTTTTTATTAATGCTCTTAAATATTAGGTTTTCTAACATATTCTATCATCATTCAATATAGACACTCTAGTCTGATCAATAACAAAACACGTTATAATGAAAATACTGATTTAATGTGATAAACGTTTGAGACCGTACGAGAGATTTTCAACTTTGTGATATTTACGGGATGTAAATCATGAAATAAATGTACGGCATTATACCTGTGCTTTTACTGCCCCTTCTCGATTCAAATTAGAAATATGGAATCTTTGATGAAAACAGTTTCATGCCAGATTTTTTAATACGCATATGTTTGCAACAAAAATTAATTTTAGCTCGCTTATCTCAACCCTTTCAGCTATGAAAATTGATATTGAATACAATTTATTCTCGTGGGCTTTGTCCATTAATTATATGTCATGGTTTATTATTTTGGAAATTGATTGCATTAGTAATATACCGGGTGGGCAAGAAATAACGTGAGGTGTTCAGAGCTCGCTAGCGGGAATTCTATTAGGCCAAATGCAGTACATTTTGGTGTATACACTTAGTGGAACATGCAGTTTCGATTTCTGCAAAAAAAAAAAGTACCAAAAGTCACCATAGGGGGCGCTTATTTCAAGAAAACAATGAATACCTAATTGTCAAATGAACATATACCGTACAAACCAACTTTAGTAACAATAAACAATGTTTTATTTTTAATTACAAATGTGTTTCAATATGACCACCAACGTGCTGTTCCAATAGCTGCATGCGGTACACGACATTTTCTACGGCAGCTCGCAGCATATCTGCATTAATTAGTCTGATATGTAAAGTTATTTGATCCTTTAAGGTTGAGAGGTCAGGAACATGTGCTTGATACACAAGGCTTTTCAAATATCCCCATAACCAAAAATCACAAGGGTTGAGATCAGGCGACCTGGGTGGCCATACCATGGGAAATGCACGACTAATTATTCTGTTGTCTGAAAAACGTTCTCGCAAGATCTGCTGCACCTGACGTCCGATGTGCGGTGGCGCACCATCCTGCATAAAAATGGTAGATTCCAGACAACACTTTTCCTGCAATCGTGGTATCACAAAATTCTCAAGCATATCGGCATACCTGACAGAATTGACGGAACAAGTCACCGGTCCACGGGGACGGATTTCTTCAAAAAAGTACGGGCCGATGATGAAAGAAGCAGTAAAGCCGCACCATACTGTTAGTTTCGGTGAATGCATAGGAGTTGGCAGACACACTTGTGGATTTGATGCAGCCCAAATACGGCAGTTGTGGGTATTGATATCACCATTCAAATAAAAATGTGCCTCATCACTCCATAAAATTTGCCATGGCCATGCATCATCCACTTCCATACGTGCTAAAATTCTCAACGAAAAGTCAGTTCGGTTACGTTCATCTCCAGAAAGCAATTGTTGAACAGGTGTGAGTTTATAGGGATAAAATATCAATATCTTATGCAATATTTTCCTCATCGTCGAATATGGGATATCTGTTTGGCGTGCTATTGCGTGTGCACTGCTGGTACCCTGCACAGTAGTCATCTCCTGTTCCACAACAGCAGTTGCAACTTCTTCAACGTGTTGCTGCCTGCTTCGTTTGCGTCCCCGGCCTGGTTGC
Source organism: Rhysida immarginata (assembly GCA_023313115.1). Lineage (NCBI taxonomy): Eukaryota > Metazoa > Arthropoda > Chilopoda > Scolopendromorpha > Scolopendridae > Rhysida > Rhysida immarginata. The sequence goes on along the minus strand of JAHWFO010071429.1, from coordinate 458,900 downwards.
ACTCCTAGAGTTCCGGTAGATTCAAATCGTTCAATCATTTTCCGTAAGTTAATTATGCACTTGATAAAACAACTTGACTAATAACGCCCGGTAAGCGTCATCGTCAGGCCATTCGTTCGTGAATGATGGGAAATCCTCAGCCTTGCAAATGTATTCATTATTTTCTTGAAATAAGCGCCCTCTATGGTGGCTTTTGGTACTTTTTTTTTGCAGAAATCGAAACTGCATGTTCCACTAAGTATATACACCGAAATGGACTGTATTTGGCCTAATAGAATTCCCGCTAGCAAGCTCTGAACACCTCACGTTATTTCTTGCCCACCCGGTATTTATCATTAACTTAGTTTAATGCCATTAAAAATTTAGATAAGATTTAAAATAATTATGTTTTCCTTTCATTTTAAATTTCTTGAGTTTTGTTTACCCGTTTTAAATTAAAATTTTCGCATTTTTTTAATATTACAATGATATTTTAACGGCTGTCGCTAAATTTTATTTTAACTAGTTATTCCTGGTTCGAGGAATTGGACCTCAAATGGTATGCACTGCCTGCAGTGGCCGAAATGATGTTGGATGTCGGTGGCCTCGAGTTCCCAGGATCTCCATTCAATGGCTGGTACACGGGGCCAGAAATAGGCAGCCGTAATTTATGTGATGCTCATCGTTATAATATATTAGAGGTAATTTTCTGTTCTCGTATAGTGAGATTAATGAATCACTATTCACAAACCTTATTTACAAAAACAAACACCACCTTATGTTTACAGAAGATATTTCTGAAGATATATTACAAAAGATAATTTATAAGGATTTAAGCTACTTAAAAATTTCACTGTCTACAATGGTTTTCCATCGTATACAGGGTTATTCATAATTCCCTCTGGGGTTTTATCAATGGAGGTGCAAAAAGTAAGACAGATACAGCAAAAACACTCATATCAACACATACACAATCTTTTCATGTTTGTATCTACAACAGGTCCCAGTAGAGGGCAGGCGAAACGGTAAGCAACAAATATGGCAGCATTCACTGGTAAAAAAGAATTTTGCACCGTGAAATTCCCGAAATGTGAATCTGATGTGACTGGTGATATAGTTACACACTATAACACGACGGAAAAAACTTTTAGTGTGTGATTCAAGAAATTCAAGGCGACTGCTCCAGAACCATCGAGCTTGTCTCAGCTTCAGTTGAGAGTGATGTTATCGAAAAGCATCGTTTATAAGACATAGTACACAACATCGTATGCTTCTGCCGTTAATGTTTTTTTATTTAATTTCGTCAAATGACTTTAAATTTTCAAGGAGAAACATATGAAATATAGCCGCAGACAGAATTATTGAATTTTTTTTACAGAAATTTATTCAAACTACAGGGTGGGCCATAAATCCCTTACCATTCCTTATACAATTCGTGTTTGCGGAAATTGACGGACGTGGGGACATATTAGCCCTAGGAGGAAGTCATATGGTGCAGGTGAACGGGACGACGGCCATCTTGAAAGCCGCCATCTTGGACGCACCGTAGGGTTTTAAATGGTAAGGGGGCACATGATTTTCCCAAGGAAAACAATGGTGCAGTCCCTTTGTTTATATCTCAATTCGTTCGACAGTTACAGGCATTCCAAATGGCGATTGTCACTGTTATTTACCCTTTGTTGCAGGTGCTAAAGCATGCCACTAACCACAGAGCAGAGGACAGAGTTTATAAGGGCATGGGGAGAGAGGAGTGCAAGACTGTAGCAGCGGAATGCAATGAACGGCACCCTAATCGACATTCTGTGTCCCATGTTAGTGTTACCCGGCTCTTCAAGAAGTTTATGGATAACGGGTCCGTAAGAGACAAACCAGGTGCGGAAGACCCACGACTGAAACAGATGAAAACACAACCTAGCAGTACTGGCAACGCTTGCCACGTCACCATGTCGCAGTACTCGTCGCCTGTCAATAGCATGTGGTGTAAGCCGTACGTCCATCAGACGCATCTTAAAGCAAAACAATTGGCATCCGTACAAATTGCAACTGCACATCATCTGACCCTGATCGTCGCCTGGAATTTTGTGAATGGGCACTGGCACAGCTTGAGGCGGAACCCCACATTCGCCACACAAATCCTCTATTCCTACGAAGCCAATTTTTATGTTCAAGGGGAGGTAAATGAACAGAACTGTCGCTATTGATCCCCTACAAATACTCACTGTGTTGATCCTTGCAAAATGGTCGGGGGTGGGAAATTTGTTGTGTGGCGCGATGTAAGGGACGCCAAATTAACTGCTTTATTCATCATTCCTGGTACCCTCAATGCTGAACAGTATTTGGGTATGTTGCGAGATCTCAACTTACCATCCATGTTATCCGAGGACGGTACATTTCCACTCTTCTTTCAACAAGATGGTGCGCCTCTCCATTATGGAGTACACGTTCGTACGTATCTGGATGAACAATTTCCTGAATGATGGTTCAGGCGTCTATGCTGAGAAGATCAGGAATCTTGGACACCTGGAACAACGGATCTTTGCAGCCTGTGCGGAAATCTCTGACAGATTTTTGGACACTCTGCTAAACAATTAGGTGGAACGATTGCACACGTGCGTAGCACAGGAGGGGGCTCACTTAGAGCACGTGGAGCACCACATGTACAGTGAGAATCGCCATTCGGAATGCCTGTAAATGTTGGACGAATTAAGATATGAACAAACGGACTGCACCATTGTTATCCTTGGGAAATTCTATCCCAAAATCATGTGCCCCATGACCCCCTTCCCATTTAAAACCCTATGATGCATCAAGATGGTGGCTTTCAAGATGGGTACGCATATCTAGCATCTGCAGGGTCCACCACAAATTTGGACAGATTGTGTATCTGTTGATTTAAGCGCTTTTGCTGTATCTGTCATAGTTTTAGCACAATCCATTGAATTACGAATAGCCCTGTATCATGGAATCACAAGTATAATATACGAGGGTTGATGGGAAATAATGGGAAATCTTTTGAGAGAGAAATGTCATATAAGTGCTTTAACTCGTAATTAAACAAGACACTTTTGCAATTTCCCTAATTTCAATAGGTAGTTGGTTTCCTCTTGTCCGACGTCAAAGCAAGCGACACAATACGGTACATGACGGAAAAAACATTGGAAGAATACTATTTCACCCTCTATATTTCACACCGTCGGACTTTTTTCTATTTTCTGAAATGAAAAAAAAACACCCCCGCAGTCATCATTTTAAGATGAATGATGCCGTCATCAACGAAGTGTGCAGTGTCACGTGTCTTTTTTCATGAGGGCATCCGAAGCTGGAATATTGGTGGGAGTGTATTCAGAGAGATTAATGTTAAACGGATAGAGTGCAGCGCCTTTGCTTCCACCTTCAAGCAATAATTCAAGAATGCTCCCATTCGATGCTTTAACATAGTCCGGGAAAAGTTTTTTAACTACCTTGCAATGACTTCATTTCCTTGCCGCGCAATGCAAATGAAAAACCACACACTGAGTTCTTTGGTACCATTTTCACCTATATTCACGTTTTGCATTTTCAATAATTATACCTTATGCAAATTGGGAAATAAAAACCTTAAGTCAGTTTTCTAAAATTTACCCTGAAAATCTGGCTTCGCTATATTCAACCAACCCGAGCGGAGTCAGGTACCTACTCTAGTCTTTAATAAGTGATATTCGATGAGGACAGGATCTAGAGAATATGGAGGCTGACCTCATCAGAATATCACTTATCAAACGAATGCCGATTGGTTAGGAGAAGCCGGTTTGTAGGAAGCGCCCAGAGGAGGGGCAGAGGGATTCGAAACTCCGAATTTGTCCTCAGCGACAGAGCTTCTAGTTTCGGCCCAGACAGACACATAAAGGCGAATAAGCGCATCACATATTTCCAAAAATTATATTTAATATACCAAAAAATTTAATATATTTTTTTTAATTTTTCAATCAGGATGTAGCTTCCAGAATGGGCTTGGACACTTCATCGAATGAGACATTATGGAAAGACAGAGCAGTAGTTCAAGTGAATGCAGCTGTTCTTCATTCTTTCCAGGTAATTTTTTTTCAAGAAATATGACGACTTTTATGCATTGTTGGATAGGGATTACATAAACAGTCAAATCACATTAATGTCACCACCTATTAATACCAGGAATAGGCATCATGTGCATCTCGGACAGGGAGAGACTATTTGAGGTTGGGAGAAATTAATTGAGGTTCTGGAAACTGTTCACAGGGATATTGAGCCATGCTGACTGCAGTTCAGTTGACAACTTTTGCAGGGTGCGAGGTGGAGTACCTATAGAAGTGATCCCATAGATGCTCGATTGTGTTTAATTCCGGAAAATTTGGGGCCAGGGAAGACTTTACCAGACCTTTTTATGAGAACTGAGTACAAAACTGTAACGTACGTTGATGTCATGTATAGGTTATAGACATTTATTAATTACATGGAAAAACGCATTATTCACTGATTTGATAAGATTTAAGAATGCCACTAAAGTTCCTGTGAAAAATCTGAAATTTAGTTGGGTGTCATTGACCTTATTGAATTATTTTATGTGTAACGGATAATATATACTCCGCGACAAAAGTTCAAATTCATTGATTTATTTTAAAAATAGTAAGTTTTAGAAATACCAAATCAATAATGTAATTTTATAATCAGTAATTACACTGCAAAATATAGTTTGAAACGGATTTGCAAACTAAATCAAATTTTATTGACAAAAATAATGAACAAGGCGTTCACTACCCAAAAAAAGAAATCATACCACACAATTTAATAACATATATAGGTACCCTTTTTGGTTATATCATCAAATATGGGATTTGGCATCGAATTATATAAAGAAATAATTGTAGACTATGGAATTTCATTCCATGTTTCAATAACAGCAGCCTTCAATTCATTGATCGTTGTTCATACACTGCATGAAAATGACACCTCATGGATTTCCTATTGTGTCAAGATTGAGGAACGCTGTTGATTTAAAATATCAAATTTTCTTCCGTTCAAAGAAGTCCAAAACTCTTTGGGCTGTGTGAACGGGTGGATTGTTTTGCAAAAATTTCTATCCATAACGACTATTGGACATCCTATCCGTGAAAACATATTACAAAGTTGCCTGATATAGTCCTCTGCATTCTCTCGTCCAGTAATAAATTGTATATCACATTTTTTTCTGAAACCTCTCCCTCCAAATCATCACTGATACAACACTGCCTTTGTGACATCATTTGGTCATTCTTTCTCAAGTCATGAAACTAATAAGACAACCCGTCTGGACCATCGAGATTATATTTCTTCTTATCTGAGAAGATTATTTTTCTCCAGTCAGTGCTGCAACTCATATGTTGTGCAAATTTCAGTCTGTCCTCTGAGTGTTCCATGCCGCTATTAACAACAACCTTGCTAACCTCCCATGAATTGCACGAGTTCTTCCAAATCTTTTTCTGCATGATATTTGATCAGATTTTTAACAGCTGCATTCAATAATTTGTGAGATTTGCCAGTATGATTTACTTTCAGATTGGGGAGCTGAAATCTGACTTCTTTCAAATTCTATCAAATGTTTTCTTATAGTTATTTTGTGTTTGATGACTTGAGCAGGGTGATCATTTATATTATATAAATTATTCAAAGCATTAAATAGTATGTAAAACGGGTTAATTTTTTTTAGAAGGTGAAGTTAAATTTTTGTCGCAACCTGTTTGTTATTTTCAGTCAATAACCTTTGATTTAGTTAGTAAATCTTTTCAAATATTATTTTGTAGTTTAATTATACATAATAAACCTACATTATTAATATGATATTTCTAAAACTAACCAATTTTTAAATAAACTAGGAAAAAAATTAGTGAACGACTATAAGATTTGTCGCGGCAAATTCGAAACGTTCAAAACTATATGATCAAAACTATCCGGACACCCCTCCAAAATCATGTAACTGTCGAACAAAGCACGTGACCACACAATAGCGTATATATCAGTGCAAAACCTCATTGGAGTCATTTCAGCATCATTCTGGCTAAACATGGGTCGTTCACTAGAGCTCAATGATTTTCAAAGTGGAACCATCATTGGATGCCACCTGTGTAACAAGTCA
>JAHWFO010071429.1:404642-420020 GCA_023313115.1 Rhysida immarginata | reverse complement strand
CACTGTCTTTAAGGAACCCCCAGAGATAAAAAACACATGGGTTTAGGTTAGGACTCTTAGGGAGCCAAAGAAAGCCACCCCCGAATCGATCTGGAAACCTGTTTGAAATGACACGATTTCCGAATTTCTGATTGAGAAAGTCTAGCACTTCATTAGTGGTGTGGGGCCTAGCCCCATCCTGTTGAAACCATTGATGTCGAAGCGGTATACGCCTCTTTCGCAGCTCTGGGATGAAGAAGGTTTCCAACATGTTAAGGTAACCCTGTGACGTTACGGTGCCCTCAAAAAAGAACGGACCAATGATGCCTCTTTTGGAAATCGCGCACTAAGCCATAACCTTTCGTGGATGCAGAGGTGACTTATGGATCTCATGAGGGTGCTGGGAACCCCAAAAACGAACGTTGTGTTTATTAACGTCACCTGACAGATGGAAGAAGGCCTCATCTGACACCCACAGGTTGTCCACAATATCCTGATTGGCTTCTATTTCTGCTCCAAACTCCATCGCAAATTGTTGTCGCTTCTGTCTTCCAGTGTCTGTTAACTCCTGATAAACATGGATCTTATACGGGAACAGGTGTAAATCCTTTCTCAAAATTCGCCACGTCGTGGTATACGACAGCCCTTCTTCAATGGATAGGCGGTGAACAGATTTTTTGGTAGGGGAATCCACCAACCTTGTGCGAACATTTTCGACAACTTCCGCCGTTCGAACACGAGCTTCGCTCCCGCCTTTTTTCTTGCCTTTAACACATCCAGTGGCACGAAATTGCTTGACAAAATCCATGATTGCTTGCCTGCCTGGTGCGTCTCGACACTTATACTCCTTCCGGAACTTTCTTTGCACGGTTACAGGTGATTTTGTCTCAAAATACCATTCGACAACCTTGCATTTCTGCTCTGTTGATAAAGCGTGTGCGCCATTTTTCAATAATACGATTAAATTGACTGAATCACCCTGTATATCACGGATTCGTTAATATTTAGGGAAAATAAAGATACCCGAGTTATCCGTCGCTAAAAAGTTGGTTATCCAGACTGCTACACACTACACTTGGGCTTAAGATATCAGCTTTCAGTGTAGTGGTCGGGATAATTAACTTTTTAGCGACGGAAAACTTGGAATTTGCATAAGAATTTTCACTAAATTACACATATCACAAGTAAATTAAACAAAACCTATATTTAAAATTTGATTCGTCAACGATGTAGTTATACATATATATGTAGTTATATAGTTATATATATATATACATATATAGTTATATGTAGTTATATATATACATTTAATTTTCATGTTTTTAGCCACATATAAATTGATGACCCTAAGTAAACGCATTACACATTCCGATTAAATGAAAATTTCACTTCTCAAACATATGAAGTTTACATTTATTTATTTATTTATTTATTTATTTATTTATTTAATATTGGAAGCAACAGGCTGAGTGCCCTGCTACAGCTTACAACTATGCAATTACAATGAAAGAGAGAAATTAAAGTAAAATAAAATTATAGATTATTTAAAAATGAAAATATCAATAAGAAAAATTACAGAACGAGTGAAATATTTTCAATGGCAATTTTTTGAAATGGTTATAATTCATTGCATTGACATCAATCAGATTGGATATAGAGGGCATATTGAAAAGTAATGCCTCCATGGCTGTAACTTTTTTATTTTTTAACCGATTTTCATAATTCTTTTTGTATCTGATACTTATATTTGTCCTCTATGTAATGCACCATTCACCTTTCGACATAGTCCCCATTCCTTTCCACGCATTACACCAACGCGTGGACTAGTTGGGTGAACCCGTCGGAGAGGAATTCCGGGGTTGTCGTCGACACGAGGATTGAATGGAAGCTTTGGATCCTTTTCTGCAGCACGATAACGCCCGTCCGCACACGATCGCCACACATCAGATAGGGTTGCAGCGCCTACAGTTCAAATATGAAAAACTGCAGTTCAAAAATGAAAGACTTTGCACCTTGCGACTTTCACCACTTCCCAAAGAGGAAAGAGCACCTTAAGGGGCATGAGTTGCGTTCTGACGACCAGGTGAAACCTGCCTTTCGGTCCTGGTGTTGACAACAACATCGGAATTCCTCTCCAATGGGTTCATCCGACTGGTCACGCGTTGGCGCAATGTGTGGAAAGGGATGGGGACTATGTCGAAAAGTGAATACTGCATTACATAGAGGACAAATGTAAGTATCAGATACAAAAAAAAATTTTGAAAATTGGTTAAAAAATAAAAAAGTTGCAGCCATGGAGGCAATACTTTTCAATATGCCCTCGTAATATAGCATAATTTAAACATTCTATAGAAGGGTAAATTATTTACAATTTTTTCTTTAGTAAGGGTAAATAAAAACTTTCATTGTTTCGGAAATCGAGCTTGGGTACAATAATTAGACATTAAAATGTGATATTATGATAGAGCTTCAGTAAATAGTGAAGATCAAATATAAACCTTCTCTTAGATAGTTTATCATATGTAAAATATTTTAGAAGATAAGTGTTAGCTATATGCATAATATTATTTAAAAATGTAGGATGAAAGAGTTTGAAAATATTACGCAGGAAATTTGCTTGTACTTTTTCCCGAACTTAATTGCAATGTAGTAAGACCATATAGTGGAGGCATATTCTAATATTGGTCTTACTAAGACGTTAAAAAAAAATACTGAAAAGTTAATAGTACAAAAGTTTAGAGAATTTCTAATGATATAATTTGGTAAGCTTAGATTGTAATAAAATTAATATGATCTTTGAAAGATACTTTTGAGTTGAATATGACTCCTAGATCTTTAGTATTTGATTTTTGTTGTAGAATAGTGTTGTTTAAAGTACAGGGTGAGTCAAAAGTCTCAGTACACCCTGTTTTTTCGAAAACCTTGCAGGAATTGGGAAATCTGAATATTCCAGTAAGGTATGGGCGAGATGGTCTGTCTTTTATGGTATGTACCGAACATGGCCGCCATCTTGAAATCGGCCATTTTGAATCTAAGTTATTTTTTTTTAATGAAAGGGGGATTGTGTGATGTATCAAATAATATCAGAATTTTCTGACAACTTCATTCCTGTACACAGATTTGAAGTAGCAGTTATGGTTCAAAAGTTACAAACATTTTGTTTCATTTTGTAGCAGATAACTGAAGATGGCTTTGATCACGGAGGAGAGAATTCAGGTCATTTTGATGTCTGGAGAACAAAGTTTCCGTGACATAGCTGTAGATTTTAACAACCGGCACTCAGAAAGACCTCCAATTTCACACAACACTGTCAGGTGCTCCATTAAGAAATTCCGAGAAACTGGGATTGTGGTTGACAAGGCACGGACTGGCCGTCCATTAAGTGCTACTGACGAGACAGACTCAACAATGGTTTTGGCGTCCTTCGTCAAAAGCCCACAATGCAGCACACGACATTTGTCACCAGAATGTGGAATCAGCCAGTCATCGATCGTATGAATCTTCATGCTCATCAATGGCATGCATCCATTCAAGATTCGCATACTTCAGCACCTAGCAGAGGATGACCCAGGCAGACGTATACAGTTTTGCACGTGGGCCCTAGAGCAACATCGACAAGATCCCTCTTTTGCACAACGTATCTTGTTCAGTGGTTAGATGTTCAATTTCCTGGTCACTGGATTGGCCGACGTGTTGCTGTGGAATTGCCACCCAGATCACCTGATCTCACACCACTTGACCTTCATCTGTGGGGTCATTTAAAGCAACTCGTCTATGAAGAGAAAATCAGAAAGAGACGCCATCTCCAGCAATGCATTGAAGAAGCCTGTGCCAGCATTTCTGCGGAAATCCTTCTGAGAGTGCATGACGATTGGATTCAGCGCCTTCAAATGTGCCTTGACCAAGAGGGACACCATGTTGAACACATTAAGTGACTATCCTTTATGGAGAACAGTCCAGCCTGTAATTCCAAACAAAATGTGTTGTAACTTTTGAACCATAACCCACATTCTGCTGACAAACGTCGTGTGCTGCGTTGTGGGCTCTTGATGAAGGACGCCAAACCATTGTTGAGGTTGTTCCCTCAGTAGCACTTATTGGATGGCCACTTCGTGCCTTGTCAACCACAGTCCCAGTTTCTCGGAATTTCTTAATTAAGTACCTGACCGTGTTGTGTGATATTGGAGGTCTTTCTGGGTGCCGGTTGTTAAAATCTGCAGCTATGACACGGAAACTTCGTTCTCCAGACATCAAAATGACCTCAATTCTCTCCTCCGTGGTCAAAGCCATAACTCCGTGTTGCAACTTTTGAACCATAACTGCTGCTTCAAATCTGTTTACAGGAATGAAATTGTCAGAAAATGCTGAAGTTATTTGATATATCAAACGACCCCCTTTCCATTTAAAAAATTGACTTAGATTCAAGATGGCCGATTTCAAGATGCCGGCTATGTTCGGTACATACTGTTAAAGATAGACCATCTCACCCATACCTTACTGGGATATTCAGATTTCCCAATTCCTGCAAGGTTTTCGAAAAAACAGGGTGTACTACGACTTTTGGCTCACCCTGTATAATCATAAGCATGAACAGGTTTTTAAGTGAATAAATAATATTTCACAAATAACTATAGGAGTATGTACTAAAATACTAAAAAGCAAGGTTAAATTCCAGTTCTTTTAATAAGGGTCGTACAAATGAAAACGAAAATTATTTATTTTATCCAACATGTATACAAGGAATTTAAAAATACTCTCCAAATGCGTTAAGGCGTGTAATTCCTTTATGGAAGAAGTCTTACGGTTGCGTGTGGAACTATTCCAAAACCTGTCCCATCACTTCATAGTCCGAGTGAAACCTGCGGCCTTTCAGATGTTTCTTGAGATCCCCAAACACGTGAAAGTCACATGGGGATAAGTCAGGGCTGTAAGGTGGATGCTGCATTGTTTCCCAGTTGAACTTTTTTTGAGGTCTACCGTTGCTTTCGACGTGTGAGGACGCGCGTTGTCGTGGAGAAAAAACACTCCTTCTGTAAGAAGTCCAGGACGCTTGCATTTGATGGCGCGGTTTGATTGTCCAAGTCGTTGATCATCTTGCAATGATGACCGTCCCTCCGAAAACCTCTTGCTCTATGCCCAAACACGAGTGGAGTTTAGGCAGTCATTTCCATAGAAGTTCTGCATACGACGATGAATTTCAGAAACTGAAACTCCTTTACATGTCAAAAAATGAAATACTTCTCTCTGTTCCTGTTTCCTTGACTCCATTTTGTTGTTTGGATGAAGCGATCACTCGCAGAGCTTCGAACGCGAGGTATCGTTCTTTATCACGTGATGCAACACTTGCAACCTATATGTTCAATTTGCACGTGGGGTTTCGCAATTGTTGAAAATAAAAACTTACGATCCTACACGTCGTCTCTTTTTTCCCCCCCCACATATTTTCGTTTTCATTAGTACGACCCTTATAGTTATTAAAAATGAATTAAGATAATTTCGCAGTTGCATAAAATTGTGTGATGGGCCAAGTTAAATGGTTTGGCATGAATAAGAAGTATATGAATGCAGAAATACTGTCAAAGATTTGTAGTAAAGCGTATGTGTTTACATCGTCTCTCTATTCATTCCTCATAAACGCTTCCCCTGGGTCATTGACTAGTAGCGTCAGGTGGCCTAGAATTACGGACACTCTCTCCCAGTGAGTCAGCGGACCGGTTGTTTTAGATATCACTAGAAGCGAACCCACCCGATTGTATAATCGGGAGATAACCCATTGTTAGATAATCCATTGTTAGACTTTTTCTTTGTTGTGGCATAGTCCACCGTCGCTGATTTTATATATATGATTGGAAAAAACCACAGATTTTTTTCTTGAGGTACAGAGGGTAGATCATCGCGGAAAGCCCCCCCCCCCCACCCCCGCCCCATTTTAAAAACGGATCAATAAATGCGTCAATAAATGGATCAAACGGATCATTCGAGTTTGAAGTTAATCACTTCGAATTCATATATATATATATATATATAATTATAATTTTCTATATGTCTCTCTGTCTGTTCGCTATGCATTCAAATTGGCTGGACCAATCTTCCTGAAATTTTGCATGGTAATTCAGGTTGACCCTGGGAAGGTTTTTAGGCAGGTTAAATTGATCCGAGGTCAAGGTTATGATGGAGATATAACACTAAATTAACGAAGCGCTCAAGAGATGGCGCTAGGGAAACGCCAAGCAACAATGTAACCTTTTTTGTTCCCAACCATGACCTTTATTATTACAGACCTGTTTTACTGAATAATTTCCATTATTGCTTTTGGCATTTTTCAATTTTGCCGTGGCACTGTTTGACCTCCCTTCTGATTGTTTCCAACAATGAAGGTTACATTGTTGCTTAGACTAAGATGGTCAGGTAACTTTTCAGTGACGTTGAAAAACAAACTGAATAAGCATTCATTTCATTAACCAAATTTAGTTTTCTTTTTATTCGCTATTTAACTCCCTTTTATAATAAAAGATTCTATGCAAAAAAAAATTAATACGCGATGTATTTTTTTTATTTTGTTTGCACTACAATTTGTTTATCTCAGCTGGTAAAAAAGGGAGGTTAAACAGCGCCATGGCAAAATTGAGAAATGCCAAAAGTAACAACGGAAATTATTCAATAAAATAGGTCTGTAATAATAAAGGAGGTCATGGCTAAAATCTAAGAAGATCAAGTAATTCACACTGCCTGTCTTTTTCGTTAGCTGGATACTTGCCTTAATGATTCACGTTTTAGGGGGGGGTACTAATAAAAAGTAATAAATAAATAAATAAATAAATAAATAAATAAATAAAAAATAAATAAATTAATTAAAATCATTATTATTTCTTTTTTTTTATTAAAATATTTAGACTCTAAATTTTAGAGAGATGTAAGAAATTATTATAAACAAATAAGAGAATATACAACATCTAAGGCGTGCAGCTGTTCAAGCTTTTGCTGAAAAAGTGAAGGTACTTTCCCTAATAATAGCTATTTACAGAAAACATTTAGAGAAAATTCATTTTTCATATGGTGTTTGTAATTTAGTAACTTCCTTTAGAGAAGTTACAGAAAATGTTTATCTAACCATATTAAAAAATTATAAAGATCTCAAGTGACTGTGTGAGATGGCAATTCTTGCTGCTAAAACGGATAATAATGTCAATATGAACAACCACATAATTCAGGACACGATTCCACGCTCTGTGACAGTATACAACTCTATTGAAACAGTTACATGTTGAAGAGGGATGTTGATGAGGCTGTAAACTGAGTTTTCAACTCTCTCAATTCATATATTAATTATTTTTTTAATATAGACAGAAATAATCCAATACTCATTACCTTTCTTTGATATTCTAAAATGTTAAGGATGAAATGTCGAATTTTCCAAGGCAAACCCAATCGGACACAAAATTTCAATGGAAACACTTTAAAGAATATTTTTCGTTTTTCCAAAGTGAATATTTACTTTTTAACTCTAAGGATTTTTCATGTGTACTTATTCATATTCATCGGCCTCGGTGGCTCAGCGGTTGCGTGATCGCCTCTGATGCCCGAGTACGCGGGTTCGATCCCGGCCGAGGACGACGAGGATTTTTCAGGGGGAAATCCTGAGATCACGCACTTCCTTCGGAAGGGAAGTAAAGCCGTTGGTCCCGTGTAGTCGTTTGCCGACTGCACGTTAAAGAACCCTTGCGAGGCAAAATTTGCGGCCCCTATAACGCCGTCCTGAAATGACCATAGCAGTTGAAAGGACGTTAATACCAAACAAACCAACCAACTATTCATATTCAAATTAAGATATTTGTCACGTGGATTTAGCAGAGTGAACAGACAAAGATGCGGAACGAAAAGAAAAATATTTTATTCGATAAAATTATGAAAAAGCCAAAAGGGAGGAAAAAAAAATATAAGTTCCTAACGTATCGAATCGCCGAGTTGTGGCGCTTCAATACATTACATGATTTAAAAGTTCTCCATCACTTAATTTGCAGTGGAAAAAAAAAATAAGTCCTTCCTCTGACGGTTTGTCAGGCAGAAAGATTCAAAGTGGGATGAGACTTCAGTCGCCGTTCTGGCTTGTCGGATAAGTGGAAATCGCACCCAAAATGAGATAAGGAAAGTTCAGTCCTATTGACAGATCAATTGTCCTTGGTAAAAAAAAATAAAAGTTCAGGGAAAGATGAGCTGCTACCAACGCCACTGGAAGAAAGTTGATTGATGAATGAAAATCAAAAGATGAAGGGGGAGCCGCACGCACTGAGGCGAGGTTAACTCAGTGGCGATGCGCACTCCCGAAGAACCACTATTGTAAAGTCCAGACGACGTGGGGAAAACGCTCGTCGCTCGTTGCTAGAATCCAGGGACGTCTTTTTGGTCAAACTCTGGACGACTGGATGCCGAATGTAGAGCGGGACGTGAAGTCAGGATGCTCATCAATCACGAGTCTCGCCGTGAAGCCCTCGTAGTAACTCGATGAGACGAAGCTCGTTGAAAACGAAAAGTTGGGCCGCTATACATGCTGTCGCTGGATCATCTTCGATCACTCGTTTTGACAGTAGATTGGACCTCAAAATATAATGAAGCTGAGATGATAACATCCCTGGGCAGAAGGGGTGAAAACGTACTCCTATTGAAGTGCCGGCTTATCACATACACATCAATCAGTGGGAGTACAGATAAATCAGCACACTGGACATAAGTAGGAAAAACAATATCGGTAGCCCCACTGTAAGGAAAAAAACAAAACGAACCGAAGCACCGGTTAAATACTGGAAGACGTAAGATATCAACCACTCGTTAGAACACAAAACGATCACCAGCACTTTGGTACGTCACAAAAGAGGATGGAGCTCTTAACTGCACAGATGTATTAGATTAAATACAAGAAAACAATTACGTAGCAAACTCGAGGCACAATTGAGACGAAGAGCACTCAAAATAATGGGGAAGACACTGCGTAGCGAGGAAATACTCCTCCCAAGCCGCTAAGCATGTAGCTGCCAAGTGATATCGGGTAGACGCCAACTACGTCGGCGCTTTGAAGAAGTGCGAGGGCGTCGTACCGAAAAACTGCGCGAAAGAGTCTTTCTATCCCCCGTTGAACTCCAACGTCGAGTAACGTTATACTACGCCACGCTATATTGCTCACGTTAGCCACGGTAATAACATAACTAAAAGTCCTACCGTGAAAGTACAACAGTCCTGGCGTACGCTCGCCTTCGTCTCCACGTGGCTGTCGTTCATCTCTCGTTGACGACTCCGTTAGCTGAGCTCGTTCCGTCGGGTTCGTCTTCTTCTGACAGCTGGGCTCCGTAAGAATTTCTCCGTTGTCGAGAAGAATACTTTGAATTGCTCGCGCCAGCAAGCACTGCCACGGTCCGTCCAGGTCCGAAGGACCAACGTTCCGCTTTTCAGCAACGTTGTCGGGCTCGCCTGAGAAATCCCTCTCCTCGCCGGCCGTCGCTGCCGCTGAGTCCCGCTCCTCTCCGTTGCTCTCGTTCACATCAATTCTCGCCGGGGTCGCGACGCCTTCCTTTGCCAGCCTCGCTCGCCTTCGTCGTCGTTGTCTCCCGCCTTTGAGCCTTGAATCCACCGATAAACCTCTATCGCATTCTCTAGCTCGCGACCGTCCTTCGTGCTGCCATGACGCCTTCTGTCTAGTCTCGTTTTCACATCTCGTTCCCGCTTTCGGAGTGGCTCTCCAAAACCTACGTCTTCTGGCAACGTCATCAACGCCTTTCGGTTTCGGAGAGCTCCTCTTCTCCGTAAATCCACGTGACAATATTGCAATATTTCATCGTACAAACAGACCGAGCAATGCCAATGCTTCCTAATGATAAGGCCTGAGCCAACACCACCTCTACACCACAGATATATAGTAAATCGATCACCAGAGCTTCAGCTTTAGCATTGTTGCTAGCGAAGCCACTTGCCGCCATCTTACCTCACTACACTTTTCAAGCCATGTCACAAACATACTTGAACATAAAGATTCAATACGAAGTAAAGGCATTAAATAATGGGAAAAATGTTCATAATAGATTGACCATCTTTAAAAATTTATAGTTATTTTTACACCACTTCTATTTAAATGTCATTATTTGTGAATATTTATTTTATTTACACTCACATGCCAAAAATCATGGGTCTTTTTGTATGAGTCAAAAGTTACTGGGGTTTTTTGTTAGTCTGTTGCTTGCGTTATTAAAAAAAAGTCTCTTTTTAAAGTCTTTTTAAATATATTTTTTAAATATTATTTGAAACGATTCAGGTTAAATATTCATAGTCTAAAAAATATAGACTGCTTTTCTGTGAGAAAGAAAACAAGATTATCAATAATCCTGTTGGTGAAAAAAAACCCAACAAAAACGAATAACCGATGGGTATAAGAAATACATAATTTCTCTCTTGATAAGTTTTTCAATTAAATAACATATTAACCAAAAATTACAAATTGATCTGTAAGTCCAATTGCAGAGTAGCCCTATCTAAACATAATTTCTAGCAGCGATAATTTAAAATAGTTGGAAATTTTTTTTCATAAAATCATAAGAACGCGTACTGCATAATCTTTGTAGTGAAGCAATATGGTGCGCTTGGCTTCAACGAAGACGCGGGTTCTAGCGATCTATTTACTATATATCTGTGACTCAAACCCTGAGCACGAAAATTTCATACATTGTTACATCATCATAACTAGTAATAATTTAGGGCTTATTATTGATACAAATGCGATTAAAGATCTTTCTCTTTATGTGGTGTTGCCTGAGCGCGAAAACGTCATACATTGTTACATCATCATCCGAAGACATGTTTAATCGCATTTCTACCTATAATAAGCCCTAAATTATGTCTTCGCATGATGATGTAACCAGGTATGACGTTTTTGCGCTCAGGCCCGTAGCCCACGTGAAAGAGGCCCTGACGCGGAAAAGTCACCTTACCATCTTAGTTCGAATAACAATGTAACCTTCATTGTTTCCATCTTGGATTTTAATAATTAGCAATTTTTTCGTTTGTTGGAAACAATGAAGGTTACATTGTTATTCGGACTAAGATCGTCAGATGACTTTTCCGCGCCAGGGCCTGTCTTTCTCGTAGGCTACGGCTCAGGCCTTATCTTTAGGAGGTGTTGGCAACGCCGGGCATATCAGCTAGTGCTTACGCCAAAGTTCTTGCGTTGGTCATTGTTACGTAACAATGGCAAGTGAATGGTTTTTTGCTGCCTTGTTGCCATGGTGCAACTGAATTATTATTGCTTCCTTGGTTTGTTAAAGTTTTAGCATCATCTAAAACCTTATTAACGACGGTACA
This sequence comes from Rhysida immarginata, assembly GCA_023313115.1. Classification (NCBI taxonomy): domain Eukaryota; kingdom Metazoa; phylum Arthropoda; class Chilopoda; order Scolopendromorpha; family Scolopendridae; genus Rhysida; species Rhysida immarginata. Next base: position 408,698 of record JAHWFO010071429.1, on the reverse strand, counting down.
GATGTATGTAATATGTATGTCACACGCCATAACTTTTGCAAGGATTGATCTAGAGGCTTGAAATTTTCTACGCACGTAGGTCCTATACAGAGGACGGAGCGAAAAATATAGCGAATCCTCTACGATGAACCAAACCATGTGTTTTTGTTGTTTCCCCAACTGACTTCCCTTCATGTCTATGGAGTTTTGATTGCGTTTGAGCAATTTGTGACGTCGGAGTTTGACTGTTAACGTCAGAATTTAAAGAACTCTATTTGAAGTATAGCGAAAATCTTCTCGCTACTACTCGTAAAATTTTTAAGCCATAACTTTTGAAAGGATAGATCTAGAGGCTTAAAATTATCTACACACGTAGGCCCTATAGAGAGGACGGAGAGAAAAATATAGCGTATTCTCTTGGGTGGCCCGGGGCCCCTCAGCAAGGGGCCACTTGTATGAATTTCATGGTTCCTTTTTTATATTTTAAACAAAGAGGGCAAAAATCCTGAAATTTCGTAAATTTTTAGTGCAGTTCTAAAAAAATAAAACCAATATATAAGAAAAATGATATAAGAAACCCGGAGGTCCCGAGGCTCCAAATACAATTGAAGCGATAACATTTGAACGGAACGACCTAGGTCTTTGTAATTTTTGTATATTTATAGTGTTGTACTAAAAAAATATAGCAAATTTTAAAGAAATGTGATGTAGGCCTATGCGGCCCGCCAGAAAACCCCGAGGACTCAAATACAAATCAAATTATAACTTTTGAACGGAAAGGTCAAGAAACCTGAAATTTTTTACAGGGTGATTCAGTCAATTTCTGACCATTTCACTCGAATGACGTGCATTAGGGATAAACAATTGAAAGAATATGAGCGCCATATCGAATTTCTAAATAGTTGGAGTTTGTATTGTTGCAACGGCGCTGCATGAAAATCGTATTGTTGAAAAATGTCGCCCGCTTTATCAACAGAGCAGAAATGCAAGGTTGTCGAATAGTATTTACACCTGTTCCCGTATAAGATCCGTGTTTATCAGGAGTTAACAGACACTGGAAGACGGAAGCGACAACAATTTGCGATGGAGTTTGGAACTGAAATGGAAGTCAATCAGGACATTGTGGACAACCTGTGGGTGTCAGATGAGGCCTTCTTCCAATTGTCAGGTGACGTTAATAAACACAACGTTCGTTTTTGGGGTTCCCATCACCCTCATGAGATCCATAAGTCACCTCTTCATCCACGAAAGGTTATGGCTTGGTGCGCGATTTCCAAAAGAGGCATCATTGGTCCGTTCTTTTTTGAGGGCACCGTAACGTCACAGGCTTACTTTAATATGTTGGCAACCTTCTTCATCCCCGAGCTGCTTATACCGCTTCGACATCAATGGTTTCAACAGGATGGGGCTAGGCCTCACACCACTAATGAAGTGCTAGACTTTCTCAATCAGAAATTCGGAAATCGTGTCATTTCAAACAGGTTTCCAGATCGATCCGGGGGTGGCTTTCTTTGGCCCCCTACAAGTCCTGACCTACACCCATGTGATTTTTATCTCTGGGGGTTCCTTAAAGACAGTGTGTTCACTACAGCACCAAGAACCGTAGACTAGCTGCGACAAAGCATCGTCGATTGCTGCACCCTTGTGGATGCAGAAATCCTGGATAGAGTTATGAACAACTTCACTATTCGGCTGCGAGCAGTTCAAAACGTTCTTGGTGGCCACATTGAGCATATCATCAAGACTTTTCCACGGGAATAAAAACTATGAACTGCCTAAAATATCATACTGTAATGCTAAGTTTGTAAACATTAATGGGCAAATAAATCATAGTACTGAAATGGTCAGAAATTGACTGAATCACCCTGTATAATTTTAGTTTGGTACTAAAAAATATAGCCAATATAGAAGGAAGCTGATATAAGCCTCTAGAATCCCGCCAGAGGCCTCGAGGCACCAAATACAATTGAAACTATAAAATTTGAACGGAAAGACCTAAGGTCCTGAAATTTTGTTTATTCATAGTGTGGTATTTAAAATTTTAAAATCAGAAGTCCAGAAACCTGAAATATTTTATATTTATAATATGTTGCTTAAAATTTTAGCTATCACACACTAAAATTGATATAGTCCTCTGAGGCCTCGGCAGGGGCCGCGAGGCTCCAAATACAAATCAAGCTATAACTTTTGTACGAAAAGGCCTAAGAACCTGAAATTTTGTATTTGTGCCGTCTACTTATTATAGTCACGAACCGCTACTACTCGTAACATTTTGATGCTAAAACCCTTTATCGTTGGATAACGATGCCTTAACTAATTTTTATTTTGTAGTTCCGATGCACTAAAAACATTAAGTTCTGCCATTTTTGTCTCTCTTATCTTTAGAATTTATCTCTCATATCTTCGCAATTTGTCTCGCATCTATTAGCAACTTATCCCTCAGATCTTCGCAATTTATATACGAGGGTTGGGGCATAAGTCATGGCAATTATTTTTTTTCTTGTAGATATGTGAACGGATCACAAACGTATATGTGCCGTGTGGAAGTTCTGCAGGCATAGTGTGTATGCAGAATAACAGATGGCTCTGTGATAGCTGGTAGTAGCGCAGCGAGGGCTGTGAAATCAGTCAGTTGGTGAGTATCGTGCGAGATGGAAGGAACCCGTGTTGAGCAGCGCGCTTACATCAAAATTGGAGCACCCACCGTACTCTCCCGACATTTCGCCCTGTGACTTTGATCTAATTCGCAAGATTAAGGAACCACTACGTGGTAGGCGGTTTGCAACACGAGAGGACATTGCTAATGCTGTGCGCCAACAGGTGACCCGATTCACACATGGTGCGGCAAATGCTGAGGCTGATGGTATTCAGCGCCTCCCACATCGTTGGCAGCGTGTGGTGACAGTAGCAGGGGACTACTTTGAGGGTCTTTAGGCCCAGGTTTGTCATGTCAACTTTATGTGTACTGTGTTGTCATTCTTTTGCACCGTGAAGGCCATATTGCCCTGTATACTACCGTAATAAATTAGTGTGGTACGATATTTCAGTGCTATTCATTGTCCACACATGTAGTTAACACCTTGTCCTTTCGTCTGTATATGTCACATTTTCCAACCGGACTGGTATCTTCAAGAAAAATAATAGTTGCCATGACTTTTGCCCCAACCCTCGTATCATGTACTAGTCTTTTGAGCTCAACGAAGCCATCAACGTTGAGCATGATATACCGTAATATCTCATCTACCGCATCAACAGCTAGTATTTAATATTGTTTATTTCATTATTTGTCAAGTATTTAATTTTTCATAAAAATGCAATTTTTATGACGTAAAATTCAGCTAATGTGAAAAGCAAAGTGACTCAAGTGAAAAAGCTGAACTGATTTTCATACAGTCACTTATCCTGAACGATAGAGACGGCGGCTAAGAGTTTCAAACGTTTATAATTTAAAATTTTGCAGAATCTGAAAAAAAAAATAAACCTATATAATTTTTGGCATAGAATCCGAATATGCACTAAAAATGGCATTTCCGTTTAAGAAAACGAAGTTAACCAGATTTTCTCCGACTAAAAGCCACGTCCAGTGAAACGGATAGCAACATATGCTGTCCCCTTGTTCATAAGAGTTAGTTTCGTTAGTAACAATTTTTGTACGATACTTATTTCTTGAGATATTTCGATATTCCGAGAAAAAATATGTCACCCTGCTTAAGCTGAGGCCAACAAGAGGCAGTCATGGGCAACCAAAAGTCACCTGACGATCGGGGTCCGAGTAATAATCCATCCTTCATTGTTCCCATTTTGGATTGTTGCTTAGGCTATTATGGTCATGTGACTTTTCAGTGCCACGGTCTGTATTTCTCGTCAGCTACCCTCTAGGAAAAACTTCTAATGATCTGCTGCAAACTAGTTTTCGGGGTGTGAATCCAATTATTATTAATATTAAAAGCTAGAATAAAACTTTTTAAAAATAATAATGCTCATATAGGTATACCAAATTTTCTTGTTAAATTAAAATAAAAATAATTTTTTTATGTTATTTTAATTTTATCTTATGTTATTTTTATATGAGCATTA
>JAHWFO010071429.1:357552-394642 GCA_023313115.1 Rhysida immarginata | reverse complement strand
TGAAAAATTTCCATTTGTTAAAAAGTTATAAACAAATACAATTTTTGATACATTTGTTTTATAAGTCATATCTCAAGCTAATTTTTTCAAATCTCTTTGAAATTTTAAAGATAACAAGAAAAACGTATATATTTCATAACAAAACATAAAAATTTAATTAAAAAATATGAATTTTTTTAATGTCCTCAATCGTTTTCAACAATTTTGAAAAAAACATTTAATCTGTATTTATTATAGATTTAGAATTTGAAAAAAATTTTGGTGATCTGTTTTTACGCGAATGATATCAATTTTTGTCCAGCTATTCAATCGTACTAAGCAAGTAACTCTTCATGATTCAATATTGACACCAATAGGGAGCTTCCCTGTAGAGCACTGTTGCTTTAAAACAGTTGCTTTACAATGAAGCTGTCATTATTGATTGATGAAGAGTTACTTGCTTAGCAGCCCAGTGGTACCATTGAATAGCGTTTCAAAAATTAATGGCATTCGCGTGAAAAAAGAGATCGTCAAGAACATTTTTCAAATTTTAAATCGTTAAAAAATACAGATCAAAATTGTTGAAAACGATTGAGAACATTAAAAAAAACTCATTTTTTTATTTAAAATTTTTTCTTTTTTCTTTTTTTTCCTTTTTTTACACTAAATTTTTTTATCATTCTTTTATATTTTGTTATGAAATATATACGTTTTTCTTGTTATGTTTAAAATTTCCGAGATTTGAAAAAACTAGCTTGAGATATGACTTTTTAAACAAAAAGTACCAAAAAATATATTTGTTTATAACTTTTTAACAAATGGAAATTTTTCAAAAATATTTTGGGAATTTTAATACTCCATTAGGTACTATCAAATTATAATACAAATTTTAAATTTCACGACATGTTTGTTTTTGAGGGGCCCACTTCAGGAATTCTTACTCATGTGATTCTTTTTCGTGAACCACAACAGATAACTGAAATTCGATTGCAGGAATGAACTCATGAGAAAAAATTGGTGTTATTTGATATCCCACATGATCCCCTTCCCATTTAAGATAATGAAACTTGACTCAAAAATCGCGAATTTCTAGATGGCGGCTAAACTTCAAATCTGCCTCAAAAACTAGAGCACCTAACTTATTCTCTGCTAGCATGGTCACGTCGGTCATTTTATACACCATTCCCGAATATAGTATATCCAGTGAATTTTGACTCACATTTACAGCCGACGGAGAGAAGCGTAGAACAACTGTTAACCGGAGAAAACTGTCGTGTTAGCTGCCGTCGCCCATAAAACACGACAGCTCTCCGAAATTTCCTGAAATTCTGCATTTTCATAAATAACTGTTCTCAGAATACTTCACGTTTATCCTATTTCAGTGACCACGAACTTCGTAGCGAAGAATTTCGTAATCGCTTTCTGTTTTGTGAATAGGCCCACAAACAAATACGAGCAAATATAGTTTTGTTTTCAATCATGTTTTGTTCTCAGACCATTTGGCACGATATATAATTCTGGATTCTGAAAACCAAATGATATCTAAAACAACTGGATCGCTGACCCTATGAGCGGTCAGGATTGAGAAGCGTGTCCAAAATATGTTTATGCCTGGCGTAAGTTAAGCAATAGCCTTAAGGGAACGCGAATGTAGGGGAATGCTTGGATTTTTTCGAACTTGTCAATCCAGGTCATCCATTTACTATATGATAGGATAATGTTGTGTATAGATCAAAAGTTTTTTTCTTTTAGGATGGGTAATATTGTTCATCTTTTAACTGCAGGAGTAAAACTGAAGATTGTGTTGAAGGAAAAAAGATTGGGATATGTGTATTTTAGTATACCACGGATTCGTTAATATTTAGGGAAAATAAAGATACTTAAAATACTTACGAAATGTTAACGCACTAACAGCATATACTTTCAGTATAATTTCTTATGCAGATTCCCAGTTATCCGTCGCTAATAACTGTAGGATCAAAGAGTTTGAAAAAATTACGCAGGAAATTTGTTTGTACTTTTTTCCAAATTTAATTGCTTACTACATTGGGCTCATAGGGCCACTTAGATGGAGGCATATTCTAATATTGGTCTTACTAAGACGTTAAAAAGAAATACTGAAAAGTTAATACTACAAAAGTTTAGAGAATTTCTAATGATAAAATATATAATTTGGTAAGCTTTAATTGTAATAAAAGTAATATGATCTTTGAAAGATAGTTTCGAGTTGAATGTGACCCCTAGATCTTTAGTATTTGATTTTCGTTGTAGAATAGTGTTGTTTAAAGTATAATCATAAGCATGAACAGGTTTTTAAGTGAATAAATAATTCAGTGACATTTATCATTAACTGACATTTTATTTTCACTGCATATTTCACAAATAACAATAAAAGTATATACTAAAATACTAATAAGCAAGGTTAAATTACAGTTCAGTTCATATAGTTATTAAAAATGACTATTAAGATAATTTCGAGGTTGCATAAAATTGTGTGATGCGCCAAGTTAAGTGGTTTGGCATGAATAAGAAGTATATGCATGCAGAAATACTGTCAAAGCTTTGTAGTAAAGCGTATGTGTTTACATCGTCTCTCTATTCATTCCTCATAAACGCCCCCCCCCCCCCCGGGTCATTGACTAGTAGCGTCAGGTGGCCTAGAATTACGGACACTCTCTCATTCAGCGATCCGGTTGTTTTAGATATCATTGAAAAACCATAGAGTTTTTTTTGAAGTATAGAGGGTAGATCATCGCTGAAAGCCCCCCCCCCCCCATTCAAAAACGGATAAATGCGTCAATAAACTGATGAAACGGATCATTCAAGTTTGAAGTTAATCACGTCGAGGGTTGGGGCGCAAAAGTCATGACAACTATTTTTTTTCTTGAAGATACCAGTCCGGTTGGAAAATGTGACATATACAGACGAAAGGACAAGGTGTTAACTACATGTGTGGACAAAGAATAGCACTGAAATATCGTAACACACTAATTTATTACGGTAGTATACAGGGCAATATGGCCTTCACGGTGCAAAAGAATGACAACACAATACACATAAAGTTGACATGACAAACCTGGGCATAAAGACCTTCAAAGTAGTCCCCTGCTACTGTCACCACACGCTGCCAACGATGTGGGAGGCGCTGAATACCATCAGCCTCAGTCACGACGGTCCGCACACTGACCGATCGTCCCGAACGTTGCTCATCACTGGTTGACACACGTCCTTGCTGAAACTTTCCTACCCACCGTGCCACTGTACGGTATGGTAGGGCATTATTCCCAAGGGCTTCCACTAATTCACTGTGACATTCCATCGCATTTCTCCCTCGGAGAACGGCTATTTTGATGTAAGCGCGCTGCTCAACACCGGTTACTTCCATCTCGCACGACACTCACCAACTGACTGATTTCACAGCCCTCGCTGCGCTACTACCAGCTATCACAGAGCCATCTGTTGTTCTGCATACACAGTGTGCCTGCAGAACTTCCACATGACACAGATACGTTTGTGATCCGTTCACATATCTACAAGAAAAAAAATAGTTGCCATGACTTATACCTCATCCCTCGTATATAATTTTCTGTATATCTGTCTGTCTGTTTGCTATGCATTCCAAAATGGCTGGACCAATCTTCATGAAATTTTGCATGGTAATTCAGGTTGACCCTAGGAAGGTTTTTATGCAGGTTAAATTGATCCGGGGTCAAGGTTATGATGGAGATATAACTCTAAACTAACGAAGCGCTCAAGAGATGACGCCAGGGAAAAGCCAAGCAACAATGTAACCTTCTTTGTTCCCAATAAACGAAAATATACTGATTGCTAAAATCTAAGAAGATCAAGTAATTCGCAATGCCTATCTTTTTCGTTAGTTAGATACTTGCCTAAATGCTTCACGTTTTAAGGGGGATATTTATTATTTATAAAAAGTAATAAATAAATAAAAAAATAAATTAAAATCATTATTATTTCCTTTTTTTATTAACTTATTTATAGAGATGTAAGAAATTATTAGAAAAAAATAAGGGAATATACAACATCTAAGGCGTGCAGCTGTTCAAGCTTTTGCTGAAAAAGTGAAGGTTTTTTTCATATGTTCTCACCAGACATTGTTACATCATCATCCGAAGATACGTTTAATCGCATTTCAGGGCTTATTACTGGTAGAAATGCGATTAAACGTATCTTCGGATGATGATTTAACAATGTATGACGTTTTCGCACTCAGGCCTTATCTTTAGGGGGCGTTGTCCTGGCGCGGAAAAGTCACCTGACCATCTTAGTTCGAATAACAATGTAACCTTCATTGTTTCCATCTTGGATATTAATAATTAGCAACTTTTCGTTTGTTGGAAATAATGAAGGTTACATTGTTATCCGGACTAAGATGGTCAGGTGACTTTTCCCCGCCAGGGCCTGTCTTTCTCGTGGGCTACGGCTCAGGCCTTATCTTTAGGAGGTGTTGGCAACGCAGGGCATATCAGCTAGTGCTTACGCCAAAGTTCTTGCGTTGGTCATTGTTACATAACAATGGCAAGTGAATGGTTTTTGTTGCCTTGTTGCCATGGTGCAACTGAATTATTAGTGCTTCCTTGGTTTGTTTTTTTTGTAGTTCTGATGCATTAAAACTCTCTTATCTTTAGAATTTATCTCGCATATCTTCGCAATTTGTCTCGCATCTATTAGCAACTTATCCCTCACATCTTCGCAATTTATCGCTTATATCATCGCAATTTATATATCATGTACCAGTCGTTTGAGCTCAACGAAACCATTCAACGTTGAGCAAGATATACCGAAATATCTCATCTCCCGCATCAACAGCTAGTATTTAATAAAGTTTATTTGATTATTTGTCAAGTATTTAATTTTTCATAAAAATGCAATTTTGATGACGTAAAATACAGCTAACGTGAAAAGCAAAGTGACTCAAGTGAAAAAGCTGGACTGATTTTCATACTGTCACTTATCCTGAACGATAGAGACGGCGGCTAAGAGTATCATAATTTAAAATTTTGTAGTATCTGAAAAAAAAAGAGAGTTTAATAAACCTACATAACTTTTGGCATAGAATCCGATTATGCACTAAAAATTATATTTCCATTTAAGAAAATGAAGTTAACCAGATTTTCTCCGACTAAAAGCCACGTCCAGTGAAACGGATAGCAACATCTGCTGTCCCCTTGTTCATAAGAGTTAGTTTCGTTAGTAACAGTTTTTGTACGATACTTATTTCTTGATATATTTCGATATTCCGAGAAAAAATATGTCACCCTGCTTAACCTGAGGCCAACGAGAAGCAGTCCTGGGCAACCAAAAGTCACCTGAAGATCGGAATCCGAGCAACAATCCATCCTTCATTGTTCCCATTTTAGATTGTTGTTTAGGCTATTATGGTCATGTGACTTTTCAGTGCCACGGCCTGTATTTCTCGTCAGCTGCCCTCTAGGAAAAACTTCTAATGATCTGCTGCAAACTAGTCTTGGGGGTGTGAATCCAATTATTATTAATATAAAAAGTTAGAATAAAACTTTTTAAAAATAATAATGCTCATATGCGTATACCAAATTTCCTTGTTAAATTAAAATAAAAATAATTTTTTTATGTTATTCAATTTTATCTTAAATTATTTTTATAAATAAAATAATGGACTCGCATATGTTTGCTAAAAAATTAAAATTTAACGTAACTTATGGTTGATTAAAGGTTGATTAGAATTTTTGGCGTCGACTACTAAGGTCATTTTGCGCCTATTTACACATGTTATATCTATACGCAGCCCGGGACAAACACAAACATCCATGGCCATGGTGGGATTCGTACCCACGGCCAGGCGGACTCGAGAACTAGAAAGCCTACACCCTAGCCCTCTCGGCCACCTGGCCGGCTCAAAAAGCGGGATAGAGTATAGAAGATTTAATACTTTTTATTTTCAATATACTGTATCGTTTGTCATCTTAGATAATAAGCAAATATATTCTTTTAAAAAAACAAAAATACACTTGCATACAATAGGTTAAATATTGGGGGAAACTGTAAAGTTATGTGTATACCCTAGGCTTGAAAATTTAGGCTAATTTTCTTTTAAAATTATACTCAACTACCAGAATATATTCACCCCCCCCCTCCCTCAACTAGTCATTGACAGAAAAAGAGAGAAATACATCCATCATTCTCCCCCAAGCCACTGTTGTGCTTTTAACTATTTTGCACATTTAATTGACAAAAAGGCATTTTCAATATTCAGAGAATAAAATTGCCACTTGAATGCTAAATCAAGTAATTTATACAAGGTTTGGGGCATAAGTCATGGCAACTATTTTTTTTCTTGTAGATATGTGAACGGATCACAAACGTATATGTGTCGTGTGGAAGTTCTGCAGGCATAGTGTGTATGCAGAACAACAGATGGCTCTGTGATAGCTGGTAGTAGCGCAGCGAGGGCGGGAATCGAACCCACGACCAGGGGCCTTAGTCTGGACTTTTGTCAGTTCCATCGTGAGACGTGAGACGTGTTGACGGAGTTCCATGTGGTGCAAACACGTTTGGCGAGAGGAAAATGGTAGTCTCGACACTCAACGCATCTGAACGCACTACTCACTTTATCTCGCCTGATGCGTTTGCTACACATGTGGTCGACAGCCAGTGAGATGTCTGAGTTTTATACGTGTTGGTGATTTCCAACATGGAGGACGGATATGTGGACGGATATGTTATGCTGTTAACTATCGAAACATTAGAAAGGGATGAAAGACGTGCGCTAAGAAGGGAAAGAATTCTTAGGCCGAATTAATGCCTTTGATCTGCATGACGACCATTTTCGCAGATTATTTAGGATTACAAAAGAATTAGCGAATCAGCTAATTGACGAACTAAAGCCTTGCGAAATAATCTTGCGATTTGATTGGTTATAGCATTTTAACCTCCACCTAAGATCCCTTTTTGCATATCCCATAATTCAATTAGCAACGCGTACGGCCGATGGCTACGAATTGTGACTCACTGATCGAGTTAACCTGTTCCAGACTACCGATTTGTGAGTCGAGAAAATTTATACGTGTTAAACAACCGCGATGAGTTCGAGGTGAAGTGAGGTGAGGTGAGGTGAGTAAAAGTCCAGACTAAGGCCCCAGGTGGACTCGAGAACTAGAAAGCCTACGCCCCTAGTCCTCTCGGCCGCCTCGCCAGCCGTAATTTATGGAAGTTTTTTTTGTAAATACAGTATATTATTTATAATGTCAATAAATAAATAAATATTACTTTAATTAAAAATAATAAAATAAAAAATAATAATTAATTTTGTTTCCTAAATCATAATAATAAAATAACCAAAAAACTTAAAATGAATAGATGTGGTAATTTAATAAATTTAATGTACGATGTGACTTTAGAGTTCCTTCTAAACTATCAATTTAAATTTGCGGGTCTGCCTGATAGTCCAGATTCATAGGATGTATTCATTATTGAAGAGTTGACATGATTAAAATTTTAAGTATTCAAAGAGGATTTAAATCCTGATCACATAGACTATCAAGATCTCTTACTTTGAGTGAATGACTTATCTATTTTTAAGTAGAAATGCTGATATTAACAGAACTATCGAAAATGGACTTAATATTAACATGAAGTTAAATATTATATGGATGATAAACGAAAGGAAAAAAGCATTACGAGAGTATTTATTTGAGTATCGAGAAAAATCATTATGCTTGCCGTAAGCTCTTAAGAATCTAAATGTCGAGATAAAGCTTATTCCATGTTCAACGAAGGGTTTTTTATTTGACATAAATATGAATAAGATCAATAACGATAATCAATTAGCGGCTGACCAATAAGAAGATAACATAATGGGCACGTGATTCCCCCCCCCCTCCCCACCGTTTATCATAAGACGATAGCATACGAATAGTCTTCGTATAAGCCCGGTAAGTTTAAAACATTTTTTGTCCTGTTAATTCTTCTATTAATATACGAGTTAAATTTTCCATTAATTGGGATTGGAATCTCAATTTACTTTAACCTCATCGTTCTTGTACCATTTCAAGACATTTCTGTTTCTGGCATCCGGAATTATATGTTAATATTATTTGGTTAGAAATATTATAAAAGATAAAGTAGAAATTTAAATTAAAAAAATCATTTTTAAATTGAGATTATACATTTATTACTTTTATTATTATTTTTTCTAATGTATAATAATCATTTTTTAAAATAAGCGTCAGAGCCATGCGAGAAATTCCAAATAGCGATAATCGAGCGTTATGCAGATACATGTATTACATTCAAAACAATAATTGAAATACTTTCAGAGGTAATTTTATAAATTCATATAAATATTGCGAAACAAAGTAGGATATTGATTCAAGTTAAAAACCATAATAACATTATCATTACAGGTCATTAAAATATTTAGAAATCTAAAAATACCAGATTCAAGATCTGTGCATCGAATGTAGGATTAGCGGACGGGACATCATGAAAAGCTTTATAATTTTGCAGTTTTCACTAGTTACAAAAAAATTTATTTTCATTTCCATCATTGCTGATGACGATATATGCGTCTTATTTCTGTGTAAAAATTATCCTCTCATTATGTGTCTGATATGAACGTTTTCAAAACTGTTAAAGTGAAAAATACAGATTTTTAGATTCAGTGATTTTACTATATTCATCTTCATTGTTATTTCTTATGACGACTAAATTTATTTCATTAATAATATTATTCATTGGTTTTGTTATTCATTAGAAGTAAGATATAAATAAGATAAACTATTATATTAATAAATAAGACAAACTATGAACAATTCTGAAAAAGTTATCATAAGGGATATTATTTTGCATTTAAAAACTATTAATTCCGTCTCTTCAGCTACTCTTTGTGTCCCCTTATTTCTAGCTGTTTTCAATTAAGTTCCTTACAACTGTTAAACTTGTGTGTGTATCCCAAACTTTCGTTGATCGTAATTTTTGTTAAATGCCTCCTTTATTCATTGGTTACCTTGATTCGAAAATAATCGGGTATTTTACTGCTTGGTAAATAATCGGGTATTTTACTGATTCGAAAATAACCGGTTATTTTATTGTTTAACTTTTCTAGAAATATCGAATAATATTATTTTTTTAAACATAAAGTGGGGTTGTTTCTATATAAATCAGTTTCTAAACGAGCTTTCATTTAAAATTTATGACATTTTATGTGGGTTTACAGAAAAGATTGGAGAGTATCTAAAAAAAATCGTTTAATACAAATCAAACACTATAAATATCCGCATTACTTACCCTATTAAAAAAACCTTTAAAATCTTATCTATTTTTGAATGGAAATCTTTAAAAACTCTTTCCATAAAAAATTATGAGTGCGCATACGTAAGCAAATAAAAATTGAAAAGACGATAAACATTTACTATTACAAAATAATGAAGGGGTTTTGTATTTTTTTATTTTCTTGTAGTTCGGTTTTGGTGACTCTATAAAGTTCCTTATTTTGATAAATTTCATTGCAGAATCAAATGTAGGAAATCGATGAATATTAGGAAAGAATGATAAAACTCTGCATCAGTGACTGATAAGTAGCTAGCTATCGAAAATAAAAGACCGTTAATATTAGTGAAAAATGATAAAGATTTTAACAGTTATTAAAGACCGTTATTACTGATAAGTATCTTATAATCTGAAATCAGGACGACAACATATGAGCATATGGCTGAAAAATCATTACAGGAAGTACTAAAATAGGATGAAAAGGATAATGAGTGAACAAAGTACGCTGGGACCAACGAGACCAGATTTGGTATTTTTGATACTAAATTAGTAGTTTTTGGACTAGAATTTGTAGGTGAAGCATTTTTTGATATCTTTGTATAAATTGCTTATTTTCGGTATTTTGAGTATTATTAGGACAATCAGTTGCCAACTTAGCGGATTTTATCCCAAAATTTTGCAAAAATCCGCTAAAAATTTTCTTAGGACAGTAGGATCTAGTGCATTTTGAGTTCGGTTTTAGCGGGAAAAAAATGTTCTGAGCTGACAACTGTAATGGTTGCTGGTAGGGTGCAATTTCGTACAAATGTTTTTGACATAGCAATGCCACTAGCTTGTTGATAAATTTAATAAAAACTAAACAGATTTACAAAGGAAGGAGTTGCAGCAATAATTTTTAATGTCGAGGAAAAAGCCGAAAGCCTTTTTCGTCGGCTAAGAAATAGTCATTATGTAACCTTTGTTCCAGTCTATTTTAATCAAATTTTTATTATTTCCACTCAGACGTAGGATTCACTATTGGAATAAATTTCACTCAATTTCGCTACCAAAATTTGATTTCCTGTTCATCTTCCGAAACCACTTTCGAATTTTGTTTTTCAATACGCTATCAATTCCTTTCTAGTTCTTCAGTTTGCAATTCCTGAATCCGAAACCGGTTTTAAGAGTTCCTTCCTGTGAAATATCCAGGCAGAACGGTTCATTAATGAGTTGTAAGGCGTTTAAAGTTGGTACAAAAGCGTTGCAATACCAGTAATACAGTTGGTCAAAAATCACTGAATATTGCTGCATTTCGGAAATGGTGTGTAAAATGAACGATATGACGATGCTAGCAGGAAATAAGATAGGTGCTCTATCTTTAGGGACAATTTTGGAGTTTGCCAGCCCTCTTAAAATCCGCCATTTTGGGTCAAGGTTCATTTTCTTAAATGGGAAGGGGTTCATGTGGAATATCAAATAACGGTAGTTTCTTCTCAAGAGTTCAATTCTGCAATGGAATTCTTGTTATCTGTTGTGGTTCACAAGTTATTAACAAAAACATGGATTGTCTCCAAATAAAAACACACACCTCACACAGGGTTGCAGGAGCTAAATGATGTGTTCAATGTGTTGTACCTGCCGCTGGTCACAGAGCTCAAGGTGCTTAATCCATTTATTATGCACGCGCACAAGAACTTCTGGGGTAATGCTGTCACAGGCCTTTAGCATGTGTTGCTGAAGGTGACGTTTGCTTTGGATTTTTGCGGCATACAAAATTGTTTCTAGTAGATCCACAGGTAAAAATCTAGCCGTCTGAGGTGCCCATTCTGCAGAACCCAGCCGGCCAATCCAATAGTCAAGTAATGTCAACGATGAATTGTTGAAAAAGTGATTAACTTTTTCGTTGTCGCAGTTCCTGTGATTAGTTTGATACAATTACAGATAATATCTATCTTCTCCTATCGGAAACAGTATTGGATATGGAAGTGCATCATACGATCTGTGTGTTTCAGCAACACGTTGCTTGGTTTGATCTCGTTTGCTGATAATATCTCGGCGGGTAATCTCCGTTCCGACAATTACTACTGCTACTTCAGGGGCCATTGGAGCATTGAAGCGTCTATCTTGCTCATTCGATGGCATTTTGTCTGCCCTGATATTGACTTTCAAGTCCTCCGCTCTCACATCCTCCAACGCGGATTTAAAATCTCTGACCAAACAGCTGTGCTCCTGGAATAATGTTCATCGTCGATCAATCTCTTTTTCCACATTGTTCATGAAATAAATTTGCAAAAATTGCGGTTCTTGTTCGGGTACTGGAAGAAGTGAACTAATCTGATGATACACTTGTCCTTGCACTTTAAATGTGGGCATAAAATTATCATATCTCACAATATTCATCGCTCCAAATGATGTCATTTGAAAGCATTAGTTGTATTTACGATTATGCTGTAAAAAGTGTTTAGACTCTCGAGTAGTTCCAGCCACGTAAGTTAGAAGTGGTTCAGGTGGCTCAGCCAGTGGTGACAAATTGACTTTGCCATTGAGCAACACATGCTAGGCGTTTCTTTCTGATATTTCAACGGACCAATTACAACATCGCGATGCATTCTGTAATCGCAGTCTTGAGTTGCGTTCTGACGACGAGGTGAAACCTGCCGTTCGGTCCTGGTGTCGACAACAACCCCGGAATTCGTCTCCGACGGGTTCACCCGACTAGTCACGCGTGGGCGCAATGCGTGGAAAGGGATGGGGACTATGTCGAAAAGTGAATAGTGCATTAAATAGAGGACAAATGTAACTATAAGATACAAAAAGAATTTTGAAAATCAGTTAAAAATAAAAAAATTACAGCCATGGAGGCATTACTTTTCAATATGCCCTCGTATATAGAGAGAATTTAAACGAATAAACTTGAAGAACTGAAAGGTTAAATGGTTTGGCTTAGTTTGGTTTGTTTGGTACTAACGTCCTTTTCAGCTGCCAAGGTCATGAAATGTTAAATGAGAGTGAAGTTATTCTTTATATATTTGAACAAATAAAAGTTCTTTAATTTGTAGGCATGTTAAACAAATAAATCCTCAATTGCTGAAGCGTTATGTTTAAGCATCTATTATTTTTTCACATTCAATTACTAAAGTGTTTCTACGTTATTATCTACTATTGAACCAAGCCGTTAACTACTACAAATAAGCATAATGTCTCACAGTAATTAGTTTTAGATACTATTAAGCCTAACAGCAATATGCTCTTGATACAAATAAGCTATGGATAACAATAGTTGTCACAACTGGTAAGAAGTTGGTCGATTTATTACACGCCATATCTTAACATTGAAAGTTTACAAAGGTAACATATAGCACCATTAAAATATGTACTACTAAACAATTCCGACAACCATTAATTACTCATTATATTCACTCATGACACTTTGTTAAGATTTTTTGATATATTACACGCCATATCTTAGCAAGATAAGTTCCGGCGGTACCATATGGTACCATTAAGGCACGTGCTACTAAACCAATTCCAACTATCATTATATACTCGTTATATTCACTCATGATACGTTGTTACAAGTTCTTTGATATATTACATGCCATATCTTAGCATTGAAAGTTCCAACAGTACGTATGGTACCATTAGGTCACGTGCTACTGAACCAAATCCTACTATCATTATTTACACGTTATATTCACTCATGACAAGTTGTTATAAATTGTTTGATATATTACTTACCATATCTTAGCATTAAAAGTTCCAACAGTACATATGGTACAATATGGTACCATTAGGGCACTGCTACTAAACCAAATCCCACTATCATTATTTACACGAAATATTCACTCATGACAAGTTGTTACGAGTTGTTTGATATGCTACATGCCATGTCTTAGCACTGAAATTCCAACAGTACCATAAGGTACCATTAAAACAAGTACTACTAAACAATTCTTACTATCATTATTTACGCGTTATATTCATTAATGAGACATCCTTACACGTACACATACCACTAGACCAATATCTGCTATCACTAGTTACTCTTATATATTCGTTCATGAGACGTCGCAATGATTTGTTTGATGTATTACTTGCCATATATGGTTATAGGAAATTTTTAAGGGATATCATAATGGTACCATTAGAGCACGTGCCATTACAGCAAGTACCTATTGCGGCTAACTCACGTTCGAACTTATTCGTGCTCTGTCCCATATTAATGGATTGATGAAAACAGTGTGAAAAAGTTAATCCGTTTTCAAGTTATTAGAATAAATATTAAGCTCCCTACGAATAAAAACATTCTTTTGATTTAGAGGCCGATCTGCCCTTTCAATCTGCATTTTGCACGCGCACCATCTCATTGACGTTTAGAGCACGCGCAGAGACGAACCAATGTGCTCAGCAGGCGTTTTCCCCAATGCAATGATAATTCGCGTCTTCAAGCAATCAATACATGTACTCTCTCTATTACAACCATGCATTGTTGGGAATGTGTCTACAGACAGACGGACGGACAGCTGGCCAAACTGATCACATAAGCACTTTTCTACGAAAATGTGCTAAAAAATGGAAGGAAAAATTTCACGACCTGGATTCGACAAAGCGATGCCTCTCTTATGAGATAATTATCGCGTACCGCTTACGATCTTAAGATATATGATGTCTTACGGATATTATGATGTCAGTGTACCTAATACCTCATTCAGGAGCCGTCCATGATTCTCATTGTTTATATCCGTATACTTTGGCGGAGCAGTGTAGAATCTTGTGAGGATATTTATTAGCATCTTTGAAAGAGGATTGCCAAAATACTTTATTAAATATTAACTGTTAGTTTTGAAATTATACTTTATGCCCTCATGCGCGATCTGGGAACTGCTTTTTTCACTCAAGCTTGCTCGCAACCACCGCTCGTTGCTGCCTATTGTTGAAGCGCCAGGATTTAAGAAAATCAGAGCATTTAAAAGCAAATTTTCCTACCTGTCCCTACTTATTGCGCGCAATAAAGTGAACTCTTTCATTTCACCCAACGAGATAGAATACATAGAGTGGCTGTACAGCCGCCATATTTGAAACCAATTGAAAGTCCGTCCGCCATATTTTCTTTAGTATAATCGGCGTAGCAGACCTATAACTAAACCATGGTTTCCTATGGGCGTAGTAGAGGAGCCCATGACTAAAGGAGCGATTTTCAAACCTTGGGGGTTCCGCAAAATATTTTTATTGACAGAAAATCAAATTAAAACCTTTTAAGAAATATAATAATCTATTTATTTCAAATTATAATTAATTTTATTTTGTTTGTGGTAATAACAAAATCTAAAAGTTTGATAATTTAAGTCTGCTGCGGAAGTTTGACTCAAGTGCATTGTGAAAGGAACCAAGGAACACTAAATTAAAGGATTGTGTGTGACAAATATTTTTTAAAGGTATAATTAACACTTCATATTTTAACGTTTTTATTTTTTATTTTTTTAATAGAATCAGCCTTTTGACCCTTATATATAACGAGTCTTATATACATTTGTCTGAAAATTTTCAAAAGACTTTGATTTACACAAGTAATTCATTCTACTTTTTATCCTGCAGGTTTATTTTAGCAATTTAAATTTCCAATTACCTTTGCCTAATTGAGGAAGCCTACATACGAAAGAAATGAAGGGTATACGAAATTCCTACATTAATATAACTAATTTGTAATCTGAAATAAATGTTATTTTATCATTTCGATTACTACAGTTGTATGCTGAACAGACTGCAGGCATGTTCACGTTCTATTATAAAAACTCAAATAAAACCACGACTTGTTGTCACTAGAAACCCAGGTAAAGCTATCTGATCCAACACGTAACAGACTTCACTATACTAAAGAAAACATGGCGACCGAGTTTGCTGCTTGTCGCCGCGAAGGGCGCTGTATGTAATGGGACAGCCTCTCTATGTATTCTATCTCGTTGATTTCACCTTATAGTGTGAGAACTCCACTTGTAAAGTTATTGATCTTATATCAGTATTTCTGGAAACTTGGCCTTGTAAAGTTATTTGATTCGAAAAATTTAGGAGTTGAAAGTGAGAGTCTTGAAATACATGAGGACCTCGAGTTCCTATAAGGTTATAACTTGCCACCTCTTACCTTCTTTGGTTTACTTTTGCTTTCGTTTTCGTTTAAAAGGCAACTGAATAAAAATTTGACCTGAACATTCTTTTGGAACATTTTTTCAACATCAGTTTTGCTTCAACTTAACGCTGATTACATCATACCAATACAGTGCATCCCATCTTCTTATATTTAAAGTGAACCTTTAGTCAAAAATTTTTTTTTTGATATTTTATACATCTAAGTCTAAAAACACTAGTCCGCGTGGAGAAAATTTAATATCTACCTTCATTTATTAATAAACAGCATTTTTAGACAAAAAATTATAGCCCATGGAGGCTGCCATCTTTCCCCGAATTCGCAAAGGAACACGGGAATTATGTGTACTGCGCAAAACAAGGCCTACTATAGATGAGAACTATAGTGGCTAGTTCTTCTAGCCACTATAATGAGAACGCGCAGCTGTAACAGGCGATCCAGCTTTAACGAGGTTGAGCAGAGGCAGCGGGAGGGAGAAATGGAAGCCAAACCAGTGAAACCGTTTATATTTTAGTTTTTATGTCGCCTTTAGATTTACAGTAACCATATTCAACGTTCAATGGATTATAAATATTAACAATTACTTACAGTTTTTTTTCTCTGTTTTTGTAAAAATTAATTAATATCGCCAACTGGATAAAGGTTAGCAGTAATCTATTTTATCATTCGCGTGTTAAGCCTAATGCGATCAAGTTCGGCGATGTATTTTAACCTCGTTCCTTTTACCGTAATGTATATAAGAAATACTGACATTTCATTTAGAATTTTAAACTTACTTCAAGTCGCTCTTTGTATTTCTGGAGCTGTTTGGATAAGTATTCTCCTTGGTGTTTGTTCAGGTTGCCGATGAAAGAAAACCGTCGGTATCGCGTCTGGCTTCAGGAGACGAGGACGGCGGCCTTCTTCGCTTCTTGCGGCCCTTAACAATTCTCCCTTGAAATCAGTCTCCGAACACATCAAGATTCAGTAAAATAACCCGAACACATCCTGACTATTTTATTTACTGGACAATTTTCCCTGTTAATATTATGCAACCATTGCTTAGACAGTTGTTGATTTTTTAGCTGCAAGTTTTGTTTATCGTAAACCTATTAATACAGCCATAAGCAATGCAGTAAACCACGTTATTTCTTAAAGCTGGATCGCCTATTGCAGCTGCGCGTTCTCATCAATAGTTGGCCTTGTTTTGCGCAGGTCATACCTGACGTCACATAATTCCTGTGTTCCTTTGCGCATTCGGGGAAAGATGGCACCTCCATGGGCTATGATTTTTCGTCTAAAAATGCTGTTTATTAATAAATAAAGGTAGATATTGAATTTTTTCCACGCGGACTAGTGTTTTTAGACTTAGATGTATAAAATATCAAAAAAAAATTTTTGACTAAAGGTTCACTTTAATGTTTAATTTATAATTTTAACAACATGGAATTCATTAAATTCACTATTAGACAGCATGTTCTAAAAAGGCGAGCGTCTTTGTTTTGCAATTATTCGCTATAGCTCTGGCGACAGTTCTCGTGCACAAGAGGCTCTTGTATAATGATGAAAGCTTGCCGCTATATTCTATAGAACAACTTGAAATTATATAATTTTAGTTGTCATGGATATGGAGAATAAGGATTTAAAAATTCTTTATCGCATTCCATTCCTACTAACCACTTTTCCAGTGGAATTCTTTATCACTTATTTCCCCAAAGTTCTAAGAGAAGTCTACATGGCAATCAAGGAAATAAATTTTTGGTGACATTTATACTTGGAAGCATCTTGTCATTTTATTTACAGTCATGTAGATGTTGATTTTGTAGGAAAATACCCTGGGTCATCATGTACTCTGCTTGATGCTGATTCTTTTCCATCTAGTAACCTACTAGTCCGGCTTCAGCGAGCGGTGTTACTGCTCGCTGCTTCAGGTTTCCGAGAACGTTTTCATTTGACTGACCCTCTTCAAATAAGCCTGTAAATAAATGGCCCAATGGTAAAAAAAAAAAAAAAAAAAAGTTCGTACATTTTGCAACTGTTGACAGTGCGTGGGGGCACAAGCACACTGTGGTTCCTGCATGGAAACCTCTTGCCATCACATGCCGTTTTGAAGGATTTGTGCTTTTAAAATCAAATGTAAAAACAATGCTCCCCCCGCCTCGTGGTTATATTCTCAATTCTCTACAAACAACTTTTGCTAAAATTTATCAGCTCGTATCTTGTGAACTATACAAGACGTGTAAATGATAGATATTCCAGCTGAGTAGAGGCCTACGACACTTAATGTACTTTTGGTAGAGGAGATTCAAATATCTATTGTCTAAAAAATCGTCAAGTGACAGTACGAATTTAAAATGTTGCACTGAATTTGCGTAATTTCCTGATAAATGTTGCTTGTCTTTATCTCGCATGCCTTTATTATAATATAATAAACGTATAATAAATATTCACTGCAGAATGAGTTCTCCTGCAATTTTTTCCATGCACAAAGCATACAATAACGAGAAAATAAAAAGCTCTTTAACCATAACGTGAAATGCAAAAGGAATCCAGACAGGGAATAAACAAAATAAAAGAAAAATGAACAAAAGAATTTTATAACGAATCTTAAGCAAAATAGTTTGAATACAAAAAATAAAAGGTAACAAACAAATGTCAAGTAAAATCAGAAAGAATAAAACTCAAACAAAAAAAGAGATATACAGTAAGAAAACAATAAAGAAAAATAAAATAAGATAAAGAAAAAAAATTGGAAACCTGTGTATGTATTTCGGAGGCAAAACTTCCATCATTCAGCAGGAGACAGAGACAAAATCGAACAGTGAAGTGTACATTTGTTCAGGTGGGACGTAAGCAGTGCTTACACGTTTCTTACCCTTCCGGAATAAATTCCACATGAAATACACTGAAATATCGACAATCGACAATCGAACAGTGTAGTGAAAAAGACATGAGCGGTCCGGGAGCAGAGCTTCCGTAGCACACTCGCCCATAATGTAACCAAGGGAATTACACTGAGTTAGAGGAGAATCCTGATGTCCCTCGAGAGTCATCTTGAGAATAGAGTCCTAACTGGTAGGACGAGGAATAAGATTGTTGATTGACGTAGAGATAGCCCTGAGTATCTGCGGCTAAGATATCCAGAAATCGGGGAAGACAACCTTATTGATATCATCGAAATTAACTTCCAGTACATGAAGGGGTCTTCGTATCCTTATGGGACCCCTAAGGGCTAGAGAGTGTTCCAGTATACTGGCTACCAAAGGATTGTCGTGGGTCTCAATTTTAAGAAGCAATTTCTTAAGGAGCATTTGGACGTTGCTACCAATGTGGTCCATATTGAGGTCTTCATAAATGGAAGAGTTGTTGGCAACTCTCCTATCGAGCTGAACAATAGTCCTGAGGGTTACATTTTGGAAGGTCTGTATTTCCCTCCACCTTGGTTTGCAGATAGACGCCCAGGCAGGCATTCCATGGAGCAAGATGGTGCGGATTACCACCTTGTACAGCAAGAGTTTATTGGCCAATCCAAGGGCACTGTTTCTCCCCAAGAGCGTAATCAGGCTGAACTTGGCCTTTTTAGCCTTGTTGAGGGCATATTGGACATGGTCATTCCAGTTTAGCTTAGAGTCAATCTTTACACTAAGGTACTTGTAGTTCTTCACCCAATCCAGTTTTTTGTCATAAGGGTCCCTGGAGGATACTTGCGTTTACGTGTAATGTACATAGCTTTACATTTGTCAACGTTGAGCTTTAACCTCCATTTGTCGAACCATTTTTCGCACTGTAGCAAAGCCTTTTGTAAGCGACTAATTGCGTGTGCGGGATTCCTTGCGCTTGTTGTGATGGTCGCATCATCAGCGAATAGGTACAGTTTGCATTTTGCGAATTCCGGTAGGTCGTGAATGAAGAAATTGAACAGCGCCGGCCCCAGGACTGAACCCTGGGGAACACCCGCGTTGACATCACAGGGATTAGACAAGGTGTTTCCAACCCTGACACGGTAGGATCTATGCGACAAAAAGGAGCGAACCAAGGCAATCAGTTCATCAGGGAAACCACAAATTATCATTTTAAAGATGAGGCCGTCGTGCCAAACCTGGTCGAAGGCTTTATGGACATCGAGAAAAACAATTCCACCGTACATCGAGTAATTGAGAGAACTGTTCAAGTCTTCAACTAGCCTTCATACCTGGAGCTGGCAGGAGTGATTCGAACGAAAGCCAAATTGCTCCTTGCGAATTAGATTATTTGATTCACAAAAATCATTGAACCTCTTCAGAATTGTGCGTTCGAAGATCTTAGAAAGTGCAGGCAATAAGCTAATGGGCCTGTAGCTGACAGGAAGAGCGGGATTAAGGCCAGGCTTTGGTATAGAGAGGATGACTGAGTTTTTCCAGGAATCTGGGAAGTAGCCGTGGTTCCAGCAGTCGTTTAAAATCTTTGTGATAGCGCAGATCACCTTTGGAGGCAAATTCTTAAGAGCACCGTTAGTGATGGCGTCTAGTCCAGGAGCCTTGTTACTCTTAACTTGCTTAATGATGTTCGATACCTCGGCGTTGTCAATGACATGGGGAGACCTTTTTACACGATGGATGAGATCAAACTTAATGCAGCTTTCTTTAACTTGACGTGTGTTCTCGATACCAGCCAGTCTATCTTCAAAGGGGTTGGTGAATTGACTCTTAAGTGAGTTTGCGATGAGTTGGGCCTTTTTCCTGAGGACTGCTAACAAAGTTCCCATCATCCGTTAGCAGAGGAGGTAAATCGGTGTTCTTATTCTTCAGGGCCCTGACTGTGCACCAGAGGGAGTTGTCCTGGACTGACAGACTCTTGATTTTGCTGCACCATCTTTGGATTCGTAGTTCCTGGATCTGTTCGCTGACCTTGCGTGTTAACCTGTTGTACTTAGTCTTGAACTGCAGACACCTAGTACGTTGCCACAATCTTCTGAACGAGTTCTTATCACGTATGAGTTGCCTGATGGATGGGGGGAGATCGAGATGGTCGGGTCTCTTCCGGTCAATGTCAGTAGCACTAGCATCACTGGCTGATTTAATCGATTGAGTGATTTCACTGATATTACCATCAATGTCAACATTGTTGGCAGGATCAGTATATGGGATGTTATACTCTTTAAGCAAATCTCTAAAAAGCTTCCAATCCTGCTTCCGTCTGAGGCTGACTCTCAGGTCAAGATTTAAGCCCTCAAAGTTGAGAGCGACTGGGCGATGATCGGAGGATAAGTCGTTCACAGTAAAGTTATTATATGGTTTGAAAAACCCCTTGAGGACAGCAATGTCAAGTACATCACTAACGGGCGAGTGATCGCAATAGTAGGTGTCGTCAAGAGGACCGATGACTAAGGTATCAGTTTGATTTAACAAGTAGCCATGGAGAATGGAACCGTTATGATTCAAACGTTTAGAATTCCAATTTGGGTGTTTGGCATTCAACTCACCCGCCATAATGACTGGAATGGGACCGTTTAGTAAATCATCGAGCTCGCACGGATCGAGCTTGTGCCTGGGCGAGTTGTACAAGGAGATAAATTTAACTTCCCCTACGTCCACGTCATTTATAACGACTGACACGGCTTCCATTCCCACGAAGCTGGTTGTGGTAGTCTCACGATGGTCGATGCCTTGTTTTACTGTGAGTGCTGCCCCACCTGACGCAGGGCTGGCTGCATTTATAATGGGTCAATCCTTGCGGTAGACAGAATAACCAGGCAGGTCAAAGGTCCGACTCGTCTTGAGATGAGTCTCACACACAAACGCAATATCAATATTCCAACAAGTAAGGAAGTTATAAAACTATGCGATTGCGAGAGAGCCCCCTCGCGTTCCAAATAGTGCAACGAAGCTTTCCTTGCTTAATTACTCTATAGGGGTGTCTATCTATGATTAATTTCTGTTTCGGCTGAGACAAACTGAGGCAAATCTTTGCTCTTTTCCTTGAGAAGATTCATTAAGTTCCCCGCATATCTGTATACTCTGGTCCATCCATTGGGGTCTATAATTCCATTGTTACCAGAACTGGAGGCGACAGAAGCAAATGTTCTACCATCCACTGTTTTGGTGCTTTTGAATTTCCTAGCCTGGGGGTACTTTGGGCATTTCGTATAGCTAGATGTGTGTTGACCTTCACAGCGAATACATTTAGGCGGGTCTTTACCTTTTATATTGGTACAGTCCCTTGACTGATGATCGCCTGCGCACTTGTTACAACGTGGTGACTCGGTGCAACCCTGAGACACGTGCCCAAAACGTAAACAATTGTAACATTGCAATGGCCTTTTGTTACCCCTAAATAATTCAACTGCTACAGCAAGTGGACCGATACGTTTCAGATTTAGGAAGGACTTATTATGTTCAGTGTTTTGGAGGAGGACTAGAACCATTGGCATCTCGACAGCACCGTTTGCTGTTTTAAGCCTAATTGCTTTGTCCAGGAAGTAGTTGGCACTTCTGAGGTTTTCACAGAATTCTTCGAGGTCGTATGTTTTGTCAACGTTACGAACAACGTATTTCAGTAGCTTTTCAGACTTTAGTTGGTGGTGTTGGATTTTAAGAACATCATTGTTTTTGATTCCAGACACTAGAGTTTTGTGCGTCTCTTCGTCATGACATTTGACCTTAATGGTGTCTGAACGATCCGTGTGGGCAGTAATTTTCTCCAGAGCCACGTGATTTTTAATCTCGTCTAGAATTTCCTTGATTGGTTTTCCATGATGACGAATAATAATCGGAGGAATGTAAATAGCTACCTTTCCATGGGTGACATTGCTTTGGGAATAACTAAGCTTAGCTTTGTTACCACGTAGGGCCACAGAGACACCATCGCTGATATTGACAGTGGATTGAATGTTGTCTATCCTAACACCGCTTTTGTACTTTTTATTCTGCGCAATACGCCAGTTACCGCCATCACTGTCAGCAGAATCATTTTCGTGTCTTCTTTTGACGCTAGTTCGTAGTGAGGAGTTTCCTTCTGTGACCGCTTCCAGGCACGTAGAAACGTTTTCATTTTTATGTATGGGATCAGAATTTACAACTATGATGGGTGAATCAGAAGTAACGGGAGAGCCCATAAACTCCTTGATAATATTATCAAGGTTAGCAAGGCCATTGGCAGTCTCTAAACTAGCACTTTGAACATCCCTTTTTAAACTATCAATTTCACTACCAAGTTCCTTAGACAGCGCTTCCACCCTTGATTCTAACTCTAGATATTTGTTGTTCAGTTCAGTACGTAGAGCCTCAAGTTGTCCGTTAATAATAATGTCAAATGCCAGAAATCTCGGATCCTTACACGCATCTTTGTAGGCCAGTTCACAAGGTAACACTTTACCATCAGCATACTTAACAGTACATGAAGGAGATTTTGACGCAGCGCCTGATGTCATCATGAAGCAGGTGTGGTGCTGGGTTTTGCCGTCCTTAGAAGGACGCACCTACTCAAAACGACTCAGTTTAAAAGACTTAAAAAAGTCCTACCTTGTTGGTCCTCTTGGAGATTCCGCCGATGCACTGAAAGTCGTGCAGACTGCAATAGGTACGTCGTCGTCCGTCGAGTGGTAGAATCGTCGTGCAGTAGCAGCAGTGTGTCCAGATCCAAGGAAATGACACTGAAATATAAGTTTTTTGGGGTATATATAGCTAAAGGCAGCCAATCAGGCAGGAGGACGCGTTTTTTGAATACAAACCATTTCAGCATCCCTATTGATAAGGGGTGAGTCATTAAGTTAATAGGTCTTGATTGGTGGAGAGAACGGATAGGCTTTCCAGGGGGATCCAAAAGGTTATTTTTGGTGACTGACTCAATAAGTCTTAATATTCAATGAGTGGCCGGTATCTATAGAATGTTTAGCCATGGCCGAATTTTCGGTTCTACCATTTTTTCTTTGAGCCATATGCTCCTTGAATCTGGTAATTAGGCACAAAGCATGTTTAATTTGAATGAAAATTAGCTAGTAAGGCTCATGTTGTCCAAATGTGGATTGGAGGTTGTTATAATATTTTATTTATATTATTAAATATAATAAATGACTTATTATGTATTGCACAGGGAGTGTCCACTTTTGTTTATAAATTTAGGTTAAACTAAAACCTAATTTATGTTTATGTTAATTTTTTTAATGCTATTAAGTGACTATTATAAAAGTCTTCTGTTCTTTTTTTAATTGGATATTGATAATTTGTTGAAATGGCTGTTTGTAAAATATTTTCAAAAGGCTGTTTTTGACAGTGTGATGTTACACCATCTCTAGTTGGTCGAACCTGCAGCAAAAGAACTCGTTGGATAGACTGCTAATGGCAGGCTTTCTCTTATCTATGTGGGCACTGAGTCTTTATTCAAGAACGCATGAATGCTCACAAGGGCCGAGTTGTTGGTGGCGAGCGATATAACGCTTTTCCTTGACCTCCCTTCCGCGCTTTTTCTCTTCTCAAAGAGAACGATCGACTAATAACGTTATGAACCTCACATAGCAACACAAGAGAGAATTGAAAAGATTATCTTATAATATCTGACACTAGATGGAACCATCTTAATATCTTGGAACAGGAATTTTGCTCTTGTTCATGGTTGTTAATTTATTTCCATAACAAAAAATACAATGGAAATTCTAAAGAAAAAGAAAAAAACTAAAATTATATTTGAATAAACCATGCAAATATTAATCAATATCATATTTGTGGATTAGATTACATCATATGAACTGTGATGTACAGTGTAATAAAAAGAACCGCAGAACAATTTATTTTCATGTCTTTCCAAAAGATGAACAAATAGAGAGTTTTGGAAACAATTTTATCGGAAAGCATTGGAGCACACTTTAAATTTTAGACGTTTTGTTGAATATCTAGAAAAATACTTGACAAATTATCATGAAACAGGAGAGTAAAGAGCATGTTACACTTAATAAATTTCAGCGAATGTTTTGTCCCGAAGGCAAATAGCGGACCAGCAACATATTCCACAAAAATATAATATTTGGCATCATCCTGTAAAAAATAATTCTTGAAATGCGTTGTACCTATAGCATATGATTAAGAAGCCTAATTTACTTATCTGTGTTCCTTTCTATGATAATAGCACGTATATTCATGGAGATATAAAGATTTATTTTAAAAAATCGAAATATTTTCGTAAGGTTTTTGTTTATAACATGCAGGATTTTCGAACCAATGCAATGCCATTTTCAGGAAACTTGACAAATTACAGTAGAGACAACATCCTGCAATCAAAGTATAAAGATATTAAATATTTGATGAAATATGAGCGTTTTTACTAAATAGTGTTTAACTATGCATGCGCAAGCCTTACCAAAATCGTCTTGCGTAATTTATTATCAGCTACTGTTATAAAAAGCCCAAGCAAATATCTTGAAAATTCAGAAAGATATCGTCGATAGAATGAGTTAAATTTCAGTTGCTATCAAAAATAAACAAAACGATAAGGGGCTTTCTCCAAATTTTTATTTTTGGACCGGAAACCAGTATCAACTTCTGCTCCTTATACTGATATGAAGTCAATATAGTTTGACTATAGCTTGACTTTTTTTGCAATTACAGCGCCATCTACAAAAATATTTTAAAAATTTTGGGAATTCGATCAAACTAAAGGCATACAGAGTATTATGTACCCTATTCATTATTCTAGGTGTTGCAGAACCTAAGTTATTAACTTGTTGATCTTGGTGGCATTTTTATTTCGGTTCATATCTCAGAGTTCAAATTCGGGCCCACATTGTATTAAAGGAAAATGTTCATTCTGGTCACTTCTCTTATTGCTTACAGTTCTACACACTTTTTCAGAATCACCCTGCAGATGGGTAATTTGAAATATTTACACCGGTTTACCAACACAGAACTACAGTCTGGTCCCACTATTTATGAACCATTCATTTCGATTTATAGTTTTTAATTTCCACGTAAAATATGCAATGATCGAAAATTATAATATAAATATTGTAAACTATTCAAAAATTATTTAGTAGGGAAGTTGGTTTAAAATGGGATAGCTAAGGTTTGAAAGTGCCTGGAGCAAAATATATATTATATTTTTGTAAATGAAATATTTTGCAATGATAGTTACATAAGGACAAATGCCAAAAAAAATTAACAGGGTGATTAGATTAATGAAAAATATAAAAAAAACTTTTTTTCTAAGATGTTTCAATTTCTCGTTTTACCTTAACTATGCGGGTAAAATGGGATTGTCTATGCGGGTAAAACGGAATTGTCTATAAGACTATCATTAAATCCAAATTAATGAATCATTTGACTATTAACATTATTCACTTATCAAATTTTATAATTTTGATTTAATTGCATTAAATTTTCCTTTAAAAAATATATATAAATAGCTTCACTGCACATCGAAAGAAGCCTTTAGGTAAAGTGTGAGAGCAGCGTCGAAGTGGTTCATTTTATCCGAATAACGTCTTCCATGTTTAGAAATGCACCACGTGAATACAACTTTGATTTAAGCGTAACCACTAAAAAGGGAATCCCTCAAACATGTATTTCACAGATTTCCACCATATTGAAATATATTACTCATCTGAAGCTACTATAGATTCTTGTAAAATAAGAGAGTGCAACATTTTGCTTCTTTTAAAATAAACCGCGAAAATGAAAAAACTTGAGCATACATACCCATACGAAGACTCTATTGTTAAAGCGGATAGGCTATGTGGGATTCCCTTGTAAGTGGAATATACAGCTTAAATAATCTTTCCAACTTAATAAAAAGATCGCTCACTTAAATTAATTTAGTATGAGCTAGCGCTACTTTAATATGGTCGTGAATTTACATCAAAAATGTCAACATACTGACCTGAGAAACTGGCCGTTAAACACAGCCGTCCATCATTTTCCAACAGTTGAATATGCTTTTGTTAAATGTTGAAATAATCGCCAACACGTGGCAATACTTACTTTAGCTGAAAACGATGGTATCCTCTTTTACCCAACTATCCCATTTTAAGCCACCTTCTCCTATTAACAAATTTAAGTATTTTGTTTTAATTTTTATGTTTCGTTTATCAAATTTGTATTATTAACTTGCTTATTTTGTTTTAACGTTAATTTTTTTGAAAAGAACGATTACATGAGCGAAAAATTTATCTTTTCCAGATGCCATAAAATAAAATGCACGTCTTCTTTGTATGCTTTATTGTTTTACTTTTCGTTCCACTGCAAACGGAAGACAAGCTGGAGGTCCTGAAATCATCAAAGGAACACAGCAAGTTGAAAGTGACTGTCCTGGGCACAGAAATGGTTTACACAATGCAAAGCCCGTACGAGTTCTACATACCCGAAGTGATAATTGACTGTCAGTGTGCGTGCGTCGATGACAGAGATCAACTTTATTGTAACGACGAAACCCCTGCAAAGCATAAGTCGTGTGCTCTTCTTAGTAATGCAACTACCTCATGTACTGTATACGATCATGTCGGAAGTGAAACAAGCGTCTGCCCAAATTATTATCGTGTGTGTTGCCAAGTGTTCTTCTCAAAATCTAGACGTTTAGGCTTAAAGAGTTTCTCTGCTTTCTATTTGAAATATGAAAAAGCTGTCTTAAAACTCCAAATTAAGACTCCAGAAAGAAAAGGAGTAAATCGTACTTTACTTATCAGCGATAACGTCAAACATTTAATTATAGATTCTCATAATGTTGTAGTTTTCGATCGCCTTTGTCCTGTTATTCCCGAAAGAATGTATTTTATTGAAAAGGATAGTAAAGACTTATCATACTTTGAATATATAAATGAAAAGAAAAGCCACAATATGTCTAAATTAGGTTGGTTTCAGCAGGACAAAGAACGTAATGAAATTTGTTCTATTCCTAGATTAGAATTGAAAGATCGTTTGAATGTGAAACCTCTGAATTATTGCTCCAGACTTACAAAATATGAATGGGAATTGAATGCAGAATTTTTTATCAGACATGAGATATTAAATTTCCCAAAAAAAGAAACGAAGAGCGTTTTGGATAAGTACAATGTTTCTGTTGCGAAGATATTTGTAGATGATAAACGTAAAATAATCAAAATTAAGGCAACACAATCGACTTCTGTAAAAATGCTATCAACAACTGATACTCAAATTAATTTTATTTTCTCAAGCAAAATTAATTTGTTACCCAATAGAAAACCTGTTCTAACTTTAGAAATCTATGCTAAAGAGATGAAAGATGATTTTGAGGGAGATATTACAAGTCCTCAATGGACGAATGTATTTGCATTTCGAATCCCTGCAAGAAATGGATTGGAGCTTCAGCATATTTTCAAAGAATTAGATTTCCCACTCGAAAAAGCAGAGAAAGAAAAGCTCGAGTTTGTGTATGTTTGTCTAAAGCAGGACAAACAGCAGCTTTGTCGCATTCCATTGATCATAAAAGGAACGGACTCGTCAATTTTGACGACAACAACTTTACCAACGATCAACTTAACGTCTATACCCGAGATGGAATTTAATGTAGGGCCAACAGAAACTACAGAGCTGGCTGGTTCAACAACTGCGATTGTTATATGGCTAATATTATTAACATGGTTGCTATTATCTATTTTATGTGGTACAACTATGTATAGATGTTTGAAAAAAAGCAGACAAAAAGTAAGACAAATAACTCTCTTTTTAAGAAATAGTAATATTTTATATCTGCTAAGGCATTAAAAATAAGAACATGCTTTTAAATTTATTTATAATAAATAAATGAATAAATACCATTAAATAAATGAATTAAGACCATTAAAAACTTATTACATGGTAGGGAAATGGTTCTTCCCTTGTTCTGTCCCAAGTCAATTCTCTAAAGTCTTCTCGAGGTACTCCTTGGCTGCTGCATGATGAATGCAAAGCATTCGAAAAGCGCTTCCAGTATAAGGTGGTGTTTTTTCAATTACTTTGTTGTGGTTAAAGAGTTTTATTTTACTTTTAAGTTTTTCAATCAAATACCTCTCATACCTGCTGAAGCATATCTGGAGTCACTTCACGAATGGCGGCCGTTATTCGAGTTTTTATCTCCTGCAAATTTACCGGAAAGGGGGCACAAAAAACGGTCTTTTACGTATCTCCACAAGAAAAGTCACAAACAGTGAGGTCTGGAGATCGAGGTGGCCACAAAAAGGCTTTGTGTTGTGGGTTTGCCATCTTGACAGTAACTGATGGGACTTCCCTAAGTCTTCCAGATGCACCCTAGAGAACTCTACTGGCATTGAACAAAAAACTGACATTCCCCTCTTTCAAATGGTGTGCGGTTCATTGACCTGCGACCAACGGTTGCCGAGCTATTTACGATTGAAATGTTACTGACCTGCACTCCACGTGATAGCTCACTTGAAATGAACGCGCTCGCTATATTTAAATATGCTAATTGTTACCATAGATCCCTAACAACCCTCTGTTACTAGTTACTCTAAACACTTTCGTGGTTGTAATTATGAATAAGGCAAGATTAATGCTTAATTATTATTTATGGCTGTTTGAGTGTAACTCATGGCTTTTGAGTAGCTCGCTTATTAAGCTTGCAATATAATAATAATTTATTACATATTATAAATTTAATAATAGATTATTAAATGTCATATGTACGTATACAAATTCATTTCAGTTAACTAAAATTATCCGTTTATCATTTCAAATCGACTGTTTTCATAAAGATTTACATGAATTTCAATTGGATCGTCTGCTTTGTTTACTGAATGTCCAGCTGAAACGCCTTCTTCAGTTTGAATTTGGCGACAATATAAACCAAATAATGGACTGCATTGACCAGGTAGATAAAAAGACCATGATTAAACAACTAATCTAATAATTGCCACAAACAATATAATAATGTAACCTAATTCTACTGCAGTTGTTGTACTGCTGGCCGTTAGCAAATTGTTGAAATTTTATATTTTAAATTTGATATGCCTGAAAATGGTCTAATAAACCGAAACGCGTAGCAATTTATTATATCATTATATTAAACTTGTTGCTATAATGAATAAATTTAATTATTTAAATTCAGCAACAACATTTCACACAGAAGATTAAGATACAAGCTGGCATATACAGGATGTCAAAATGTATATAGATGGCACAGGACTGTAAACTAACTATTTTGAGATAGGGAACTAATGATCGAAAGAACACATTTCAGGCGCCACGAGATCTTGTTGTCCTTGAGAGAATGTGACTGCAACATCACGTGCGCTTGGAAGGAACTGCCCCATGGCCAGCGCGATCGCTTGATTTCAGTCTACTGGGGCACATCTAGTTGTCTATGTATGAAACACTAGTAGAATTAGTTATTGACAAAGACGGTCGTCTTTGAAATATTCCTCTTCTACTTAAAGACAATACACTGCTTTGCAATGAAATTGCCCCACCAACAAGGAGTTATCCGACCTTATCCGATTAGATGCATGCTCACGGGACATGACCATTTGGGTTGATACAGGGTGTCCGGGTTCCTTTATAGGCTCATCAGTTGACACCTGTTCGAGACGTTCCATGCAGTAGGCAGGAAGCAATTGCCTCGTGAACGTATACTACTGTAATCCGCACAACGGTCTCAATGCCGCGACGACGACAACGACAACCGTTCACGCAATTAACGGACTTTGAACGAGGTCGGACTATTGGCCTCTCCGAGGCTGGATGGTCAACCAGACGAATTGCTGTCCATGTGTCGCGGGATGCACGGACGGTAGGCCGATGTTGGAGGCAATGGCGAGAGGAAGGCACACATGCCAGAAGACCAGGCTCTGGGGCTCGGAGAAGCACGTCAGCTCGTACCGATAGGCGGATACTATGAACAGCGCCAGCGGACAGAACATCACCCTGCGGTAACTGCGCGACAACATCACTATTCCCGGTACTGCTCCAGTGTCAATAGCGACAATGACCAATACCTAGAGAGAAGGCCTGCGGACAAAAGGTATATACGATCACCCCGGAATCTCCATGACCTGACACAGAAGGTTCACCAGGCCTGGGCAGACATACCCCAAGATGATATTCGCCACTTGTAGGATCACCTACACCTGCGGCTGGAACAATGCATCACCGCTAGAGGTGGTGCCACAACCTACTGATGCCGCTTTCCGTTGTGACACCCTGTACAAACGAGTGCACGTCTTGGCTCCATAACAGTGTGCTCAGATGTATCTCTTGCTGTATAACTACTTTTGGCTCATTCGGATAACTCCTTGTGGGTGGGGCAATTTCATTGCAAAGCAGTGTACATTTAGAATTCGAAATCAAAATCCCTGATCAACACACTCATAGATTTCAATAACGGTTCGTTTTAAGTTCGTTTGCTATTATATCATTGATTAGTTGCGGTCGGCATCAGTCGGATTTTTTTTTTAGGTACAGCCAATGTGAAAAATCTTTGATTATCTATTTAATGGTAAAGTTTTCATTATACGAATAATAATAATAATAATAATAATAATAATAATAATAATAATTACTACAGCTTACAGACAACGGTTATATAACATTTTCAAAGAGACATATCCTCACATCACAGTCAAGGAACAACGTATTGCAGATCAGCGTCGCACAATTGTTATGAACAATTTAATACCTTTACCCACGCTACAGAAAATAAAGCAAGAAGTTGCACAAGAACACGAGCCATCTACACAAACCGACACTCAACACACAGATTCAAACTATAACATTGACATCACTAATGAACTTGTAGAACACACACTCAACAATGAACTTCATCATGATATTCATCCACAACACAACATGAATACCAAACTTAATGAAACATTAAATGACACCCTACAAAGATACCTTACAGTTTACACGGGAACAGATCTCACACAAAGACCAGGTATACCTAAAATAAACATAAACAGCAAAATAGGGGAAATTTTATCTTACATGAACACATATATCTTACCACAGTACATTGAAGAAAGTCTATCTTTAGAATACATACACCTACTTATTTACGTTGGGGCTCTTACAGTTATATCCACACTGGATAGGAAACCAATCCAGAAACACACACAAAAATTATACACCCAACAGAAACCTAAATAGCAAAAGCGGATTGAGTCCGAGATTGACGAAATCCGCAAGCAGTTAGGTAGACTTACACAATACACTAAAAACAACACTTCATCAAAGCAGAACAAACGCCTCAGGCAGTTATTTAAGAAGATTAAAACACACACCAGACATGAGCAGCACAATTAACACATTACAGAATATATGGACAAATTAAAACAAAAGTTAGCTGCAAAAACAAACGCCTGAAGAGATACAAAACATGCACTCAGCGCAAACAACGAGAAGACATTCTATAAGCAGTTAAACAAAGATTATACACAGACACAAAACACTGGTCTGCCAACACAAACAGCACTCCAACATTATTGGTCGTCTCTTTGGTCTGTCTCAGTTGAACATAATAGGGAAGCTAGCTGGATCAGGGAAGAGGAGCAATTAGCATCCACACTATCAAACATGCCTTATACTGACATAACAGCAGATGAACTCTCACAAGTCATTAAACATACTCACAATTGGAAGGCTCCAGGTGTAGATAGGATTCAGAACTTCTGGTATAAGCGCTTCACCTGTTTGCATCTGGCCCTTGCAAAACAGATCTCCAACACTTTGCAAACACCACAGACATTGCCACATTTCCTCACACAAGGAATAACATTACATGGTACCAAAGTCACATAACACTACAGATCACACAATATAGACCTATCACATGCCTGCCTACACTTTACAAAATAATAACTGCCTGTATCGCAAACAAAATTTATACACACATAGACACAAACAACATTCTCGCTGAGCAACAAAAGGGATGCCGTATAAATCACATCGGTTGTAAGGAGCAAATCCTGATAGACAGTGTGGTCCTACGGCAAACTCACAATAAACATCGACACCTCCATGCAGCCTACATTGATTACAAAAAGGCCTTTGATAGTGTCCCACACTCATGGCTTTTATATGCACTACGATTATATAAAATAAACCCTACACTTATCACATTTTTAGAAAGTACAATGCTGCATTGGAGAACTACACTACACCTCACACTCAACAGTGAAACCATCACGACTGACAAAATACAGATAAACCGGGGCATCTTCCAGGGTGACTCACTGAGCCCACTCTGGTTTTGTCTTGCACTAAATGCACTTTCCAACAGACTGAACAGCACAACTTACGGCTACACAATTAAACATAATAAAAGATACCACTACACGCTTTCACACTTACTCTACATGGACGACATGAAAATATACGCCTCCATACAAACACAATTGCACCAATTACTTGACTTTACACAAACTTTTTCAAAAGACATACACATGCAATTTGGGTTGGACAAATGCAAAACCATTCACATTGAAAATGGAGTAATCAGGGAAGGGGGCTTCACATTAGATGAACCAGACCACATTGCTGCTATGGAAAATGACGAATTTTACAAATATCTAGGATTTAAGCAATCCAAGCTTTTGGAGCACAAACACATAAAGAATACAGTCACGAAACAATATCTTCATAGGCTAGAGACAATACTTAAAACGCATTTAAATTCCAGAAATTTAATCAAGGCCATCAATGCTTATGCCACGCCAATATTCTACTACTCCTTTGGAATCATACAGTGGACACACACAGATCTTGAGGGACTTGAAAGGAAACAACGTAAACTGCTTACAAAGCACAGAAAACACCATCCACACGCAGCTATTGAAAAACTCACCCTGCCTCGTTCAGAGGTCTTATTGACATAATAGATCTACACCAGAAACAGACTCAATCACTCAGAGAATTCTTTTACTCTAAACAACACACATCACCATTACACAAAACAGTCTGCAAGGCTGATACAAAATACACACCTCTGAATCTGAACAGCATGCAGAGCACCCATAAAATTCCTACAACATGCACTAAACTTCAATCATGGCTTGGAAAGCAACTCCACGGTAGACATCCTTCTGACCTCAACCAGCTACATGTCGACAAAAAAGCGTCGAACTTTTGGTTCAGTGAAGGGAGTCTCTTTGGGGAAACTGAAGGAACCATAATTGCCATACAAGACCAGGTTATTAACACTAAAAGCTACAGAAAACATACTATCAAAGATTCGACTGATGGGTCTTGCAGGAAATGCCATATCGCAGAGAGATTATTAACATCCAACACGTCATATCCAGTTGCAAAATACTCACGCAGACAGATTATTAACATAGACATAACCAGGTAGCCAACAGCATTCATCAACATCTAGCTAAGATACACAAGCTAAGGGACATTCACACTCCATACAATAAATATATCCCCGACACTGTCTTAGAGAACACCACACATAAACTATATTTTGACAGAGCTTTAATCACTGACAAAACTATTCCTCATAACAGACCAGACATTACACTAGTACATAAGCAAAACAAAGTGACTTACATAATTGATTTCTCCATCCCCAATACACAATTTACAAAAGACATACGCTGACAAAATCACTAAATATACGGATCTTGCACATGAAATAAAACGCCTTTGGGGAGTTAACAGAGTACACATTGTTCCTATCGTTCTTTCTGCCACTGGGGTTATTCCACACTCGCTACACAAAAGCTCGTCAACACTAAATTTAAACCCACACTTATACAAAACTTTACAGAAAGCCACAATTCTAAACACCTGTCACATAGTAAGGAAATTCCTACAGCCAAACATCAATACTCCCATGAGTCCCTCGGGCTTTTGACCCTCTTTTGGGTCCGCCTCTGGGATTGGCTTCCGGACTTGATCCGAGTTTGGCTTCCCCAAACAATAATAATAATAATAATAATAATAATAATAATAATAATAATAATAGATTAGTAATAAAATATTATTGTGGTATACGAGGAGCAGTCTAAAAGTTTTCGGAATAACAATATAGCATTCTAATGGTAGTACATACGGCAACGCTTACCTAATCTCCTTCAAAGTAGCACTCCTGAGAGCACACACACATACTCCATCAAATCTGCCATTCTTGAAAGCATCGGTGAAAGGCTGCTTGTCAAATCTTCCGGAATTCGGCCGTCGCATTCGACTTGATGTCCTCTTGAAGCCCATTTTCTGAGCCGGGAACAGCCTAAAGTCACTAATAGCGCGATCCGGAGAGTACGGCGGCTGAGAGCTGTCAGGAATGTTTTTGTTAACCAGCAATTGCTGCATAACAAGCATTGGTGTCTCGGTGCTCTATTTTGATGTCCCTGCTGCATAAAACCATTGTTCCTGCCAGTTGTCGCGCCGTTTCCTCCGAACCGCATCGCGCAACCTCCGCAAGACTTGCAAGTGGAAATGACTCGTAACAGGCCCAATTTGCGCATAAACGACTGTTGCCTCTTCGAATTACGACATTGCTACGAACGACCATCACTCACATTTACTGTACTGCAAACGAAACAGTGACGAAACGACACACTGAAATCTGCCAATCCTTATTGCGCCTGCCAGCAGAAATGCTGTTTTCCCTTTCACAAAAGTGGGAACGCTATCTTATCGCTTGTTCGCTGTCTATTGACTGCCCCTCGTATTGTCTCTATTGCACTCATATTTTTAATTATTATGAATGATAAATACTGATACAATAAAAAATAAGAAAAAAAATTGCTTTCCTCTTTTTTAAACGAATGTTAACCCTCGTGATGATGCATTTTCTTTATGCTATATTTTTTATTCTTTTCAGAAAATACGATTTGTAGATCCAGAGCAAGGAAGACCAGAAGTTGAGATTCCTCTAGAACCCATGGAGAACAAAGACGAATTATTATTGAACAAATCTGACAATGATTACAATGATTCTGGTTACATAGGTGTAAGCATCTCCATGATAAAGATATTTTTTTAAAAAATTATTTAACTTGAAAAATTCAAACGTGTTATTTTGGATGTTTGTAAAACTTTAACGAGTCATAAAAAGTAGATAACAGACATTCAGATGGGCTCGTCCAAAAATTACGTAACGAAAAATTACCTCATTTTACCCTCCCCCACCCTCTTGTAACGCATCCGTAATTCATGTCCGGGTCCCCCCTTTGAAAATTACGTAACTCTGTGATCATCCCCCCTCCTCAATGATATTCAAATGTCCCAAATTATTTTATTACAAATTGTAGCACAGGCAAATTTAAGTTACAGAAACAAATTAAACTTTCGAATAGCTGTGGAAGAAACGAGAGACAGGCCAGGCAACACCTCCTTGAGAGAAGACCTGCGGATAAAAGGTGTATACATTGTTATATCATCATCAAGCGGCCAAATTTAGGACTTATTATTAGTGAAAATACGATTAACAATAGCCGCTTGATAGTGATATAACGAAGTATACAACTTTTATCTGCAGGCCTTCTCTCTAGGATGTGTTGGGCCAGGGCACTCAAAAGTCACCTGATCATCGGGGTCCGGGCAACAACCCATCCTTCAATAAAACTGGTAGAGACCTTACAACACAATAAAGGGAGAACAGGGTTACCGAGTAGTTTCGCCATTTATTCCCGGCTACATGCCTTTATGTACAGAAATATGGTACAAAGTAAGCAACGTGATTGGATAAAGAAATGACAAAGGTGTACAAAGATTGAAATAAAGAATACAAAGAAATAACGAATAGTATAAATAAATAATTTCCAAACGTTCGGAAAAGATGCGACAGGCTATGGGATGAATTAATAGCGAGTCATATCAACTGTATAATGATAAAACAAAATAATTAAGTAAACTAAATTGGGAACAGGAAGCGGAAGCAGTGTGTCATAAACTGAAACACGGACTTAAAGGAAGACTCATCTGGTTGTTTATTAAAGCAAGAAATGTAATACATGAAGAAAAGTTCAATGAACAAAATTAAAACTATTAAAGTAGGTCAGATACAGAATCAAGGATAGAGAAAACATCGAAGTCAGTTTGACAATTGAGGAGGAGATCCGGGGAGGACCTTTTAGTTTTAAAAATTTCTATGGACTCGAGGGTCGCTGTCTTGAACGGGTCGTTGCAGAGGTGGAGAATGGACATTACTTCATCTTGTGTCTTCGGGGCATGTCCAGTGCAGACTAGGTGGTTAGAGTAGTGGGACTTGCTGTCTTTCTTTTTGTATGAGGAAATGTGTTCATTGAAGCGTACGGTGAAATTGCGGGTCGATAAGTCTATATAGTACCTGTCGCAGAATCTACAATTCAAACGGTTTCAGTTTAAGTGGCGCCGCCCTTGTGGCATTACTTGAACTGAGCTAAGTAGAATTCATAGTAATTTAAGTACTGTTTTATAACACAGAACACCAATCCCAGATAACATTCTCTCTTAATAGTTATTAGAACGAATTTTTATCCGAAACAATCATCTATTTTTTAGTTTAAAAATGGAAGGATCCTACTTTCGCAGCCATTTTTTCAAAAAACAAAACAAAACAAAAAACCAGCGCCCTCTATATTCACTGAAAGTAGCGAATATCCCGAAACAGGAAAAGATTTCTGTGTTCGCACGAGAAGGTGGGTTTAAGGTGCAAAACAGGGGGTCGAAGAACGGAAGGAAAATTGGAGGCCAAGGGAGGAAAGGAATTTGGAGAGATAAAGTTGAGAGACCCATGATGATTAAAATATGGTTTCTTCTAATAAAAAGTGGGGGAAAAACTAAAATGCAAAAGCGTATCAAAATACCAAATGATATCAGACTTGCAGCAAGAGGCGTAAAT
>JAHWFO010071429.1:309544-337534 GCA_023313115.1 Rhysida immarginata | reverse complement strand
TATTATTATTATTATTATTATTATTATTATTATTATTATTATTATTACTCCCAAATGAATAAAAAATAATTAAATTATACAAAATTTAAAACTAGTTAGCTAAGAAGCTTCGTCTTCAGGTGAATTTATATACAAATTAGTCAGTTGTCTTTCAAAATGAATGCGGGTCTGTGGACACTTGGTTGAAACACAATTAAATACCAATCGACGGATCTCTAACGGAACTTGATTCCAATAACTGATAGTGTTATATGGAAAGTATCTCCTCGTATAAGTCTAAGTCTGATTTGGGACCTCAATTTTGTATAATCTAGTCTTTCTATATTCATTAGACGCATTACACCACTGTGGTATATATGAAAAACGGTGGTTAGATACTCGTAGTGCACTTGCAATTTCGCAAATAAGACAATCCTACGGATCAATTCCAAAATTGGCAAATTATTTTTTGACATATTCGGGTAATCGACGTTGCTCTAGGAACTCTAAACGCCGATCTAATAATGTTATAGGCTGTCTTTAATCGATGACGATGAATAGTTAAAGTACTGCCCCAAAATAAAACGTTATTATACAGTGAAGTAATCACTGCTGTATTTATTACAATTCTTAATTCCCTGTCTTTTTAAAAGGCCCGCAATCGTTTTATCAAGTAATATTTTCGTTGTAAAAAAAAAACAATAATCTCATCAGTTTGATAGTTCATTTTTAAGCTTGAATCAAACGTGTATCCTAGTAATTTCAATGTTTTTTGTTCCTTATTATTTTTTGATATTATAATGGTTTTGAATTTATCCTTATTCAACGACATACCGCTCTGTTTATACCAATTATCTAAAGTTTCTAAATCCTTATCAGCCTCCTCCAGAATACTTGCATAATTATTCGCCTCAAATATTTGATAAAGTACATTACCATCTACATAGCTTTTTACCTGGAGATTTTATCTATGGTAGTATATCAAGGAAGACGATACTGCAAATAACAGCGGTCCTAATCCAGAACCCTGTAGAATTCCTCTAGTAGCTTTATAAGTAATAATTTCTGAGCCTGTAATTGACTTTATTCTGTCAGTCAAGTAATCTCTGTTTAGAGCAAGATACGGGTCAGATAGACCTATACACCATATTGCCATTAATGACCGGGCACTTTCGATTTTAGACGTTTTGTCGAATATCTAGAAAAATACTTGACGAATTATCCTGAAATTTCAGGGGTGTAAA
The DNA here is from genome assembly GCA_023313115.1 of Rhysida immarginata. Lineage (NCBI taxonomy): Eukaryota > Metazoa > Arthropoda > Chilopoda > Scolopendromorpha > Scolopendridae > Rhysida > Rhysida immarginata. The sequence continues at coordinate 336,311 of JAHWFO010071429.1, read as the reverse complement.
AAGGATGTGACATCTCATATATTTCAGCGAAGTTTTCTCCCGAAGGCAAATAGGGGACCAGCGAAGAAGTGAACCTAAAAAATAATGTTTGGAATCATCCTGTAAAAAATAATGCTTGAAATGCATTTTAGCTGCAGCATATGTTTAAGAGGCTTGTTTGACTTTTCTGTGTTCATTTGTATGAGAATAGCACTTATATTCATGGAGATATAAAGGTTTCTTTAAAAAGGCCGAAATGTTTTCGTAAATTGTTTGTTTATAACACGCAGGATTTTCAACCTAATGCAGTGCCATTTACAGGAAACTTGACAAACTACATTACAAACAAAACCCTGCAATCAGAATAGAAAAATATTAAATATTTGATGAAATATGAGCATTTTTACTAAATAATGTTTAACTGCGCATGCGTTACCAAATTGTCTTTCGCATAATTTATTAGCCAAATGCATAGAGCTACTCTTATAAAAAGCCCAAGCAAATATCGTGAAAATTGAGAAAGATATCGCCGATAGAATGAGTTGAATTTCAGTTGCTCTCAAAAATAAACCATTAAGGAATGACATAACCAAGTACCGAAAGGTTAAACTAGACCATTCGCGAAACCATATTTTTAAACCGCCCTATGTTAACATTGGAGGTTTCTAATGGACCATAATGATACCATTAAACCACGTATCTTTGAAATAATTTCAACTATCATAAATATTACGTTATATTCATGCATGACACATCATTCCAAGTTGTCTGATATATTACATGCCATATTTTAGCATTGAAAGTTCCAATGAACCATAATGGTTAGACTAAACCAGGTTCCTTGGAACCAATTTCGACTATCTTTAATTTTACGTTATATTCATTCATAACACATCATTCCAAGTCATTTGATATATTACATGCCATATTTTAGCACTGAAAATTTTTGAGGGTGTCATAAGGATACTATTAGAGCACGTGTCATTGTTTCGATTTCAGCCATTTTCAAAATGGTTCATTCCTGGAACCTTATTTGTTAATTGGCGAAAATAGTAATTTATATCCGCTTCTATCTCGTCATTACGATTTGTTTGATATGTTACTTAATATATCTTCCCATTGAAAATTGCTAGGTGGGATCGTAAAGGTACCATTTGTGCACGTGCTATTGAACATATTTTAATAATATTTGTGATTGATTCCTGCCATGAACCATGTTCATCGACTGATGAAAACAATAATGAATAACCGCATTTATCTCGTCATTACGATTTGTTTCATATATTACTCAATATATCTTCCCATTGAAAATTGCTAGGTGGGAAAATAGAGGTACCATTTGTGCACGTGCCAATGAACCGATTTAGATAATATTTGTAACTTGTTCGTGCCATGAACCATATTCATCGACTGACGAAAACAGATTTTGAAAATCTTTCATAGCCTCGGAGGAGTTTGAGTTACAGACAGACAGACGGACAGACAGTCAGACGGACAGACAAACAGACACGTTTCTCCACACTGATAGCATAAAGCACTTTTCGGTACTTAATAAACAAAACGATAAGGGGCTTTCTCCAAACTTTTATTTTTGGATCGGACACCAGTATCAATTTCTTCTTCTTACGCTTATATGAAGTCAATATGAAGTGAATATTTTTTCATATCAGCGTAAGGAGAAGAAGTTGATACTGGTGTCCGATCTAAAAATAAAAATTTGGAGAAAACCCCTTATCGTTTTGTTTATTTTTGAGAGCAACTGAAATTCAATTCATTCTATCGACGATATCTTTCTCAATTTTCAAGATATTTGCTTGGGCTTTTTATAAGAGTAGCTCTATACATTTGGCTAATAAATTATGCAAAAGACAATTTGGTAACGCATGATGCGCATGCGCAGTTAAACATTATTTAGTAAAAATGCTCATATTTCATCAAATATTTATTATTTTTCTATTCTGATTGCAGGGTTTTGTCTGTAATGTAGTTTGTCAATTTTCTTGTAAATGGCATTGCATTGGGTTGAAAATCCTGCGTGTTATAAACAAAAAACTTACGAAAACATTTCAACCTTTTTAAAGAAACCTTTATATCTCCATGAATATACGTGCTATTCTCATACAAATGAACACAGAAAAGTAAAACAAGCCTCTTAAACATATGCTGCAGCTACAATGCATTTCAAGCATTATTTTTTACAGGATGATTCCAAACATTATTTTTTTGGTTCACTTCTTTGCTGGTCCCCTATTTGCCTTCGGGAGAAAACCTTCGCTGAAATGTATGAGTTGTAACATCCGTTTTACAACCCTGAAATTTCAGGATAATTCGTCAAGTATTTTTCTAGATATTCGACAAAACGTCTAAAATCGAAAGTGTCCGGTCATTAATGGCAATATGGTGTATATTGAAGGTCTACAATCAATTGAGCTCTCGACACCGTGTCAAAGGCTTTTGATATATCAGTTTGTACAGTCGAACGATACCCTTATAGCAAGGTTCGACTGTATAAAATACTTTTAAATATTAAAATTTCAAATAATAATACCTATTATCGAACATTTCAAACAATTACGTATGGAAATCTCCTTTATATCTAAAAGACAGATTTTACGCCACACATCCCAATGACGTTGGACGATTTGAAGCACAGTTTAACACAAACGTCAGTGGTATTGATAACATGGTTCTCCAACGAGCAGCCAATTGCATGCGACGATATATTTAATAGTGTCTAGAGCAGAGAGGAGGATCTTTTCAGTTTTACTATTGAGCTATATATTCTCCAAAATATACTCTACATTTCGAGTATTATAAATTATTTTTAGCATCATTCTTGTAGAAATAAAAAAAGGAAATGTGCTAGTTTTATAAAAACCACCCTGTACTTTATCAAGCATATTATTTACAAAGAAGACTTTTATTGAATTTTTCGATGAATTTATTCTAAATTTAATATCTGTGGATTTTTTTTTTAAGAAGGAAGACATGATTTTCCAACATCAATTTTTTTCTGGAAGGAAATTACTTTTTCCTTTGGATTAGTTTTACACAGTATGCGTCTACTACGAGACAAGCAAGAAAGAAGGTGTTTGCTTTCAGGACCTGTAGGTCGACGATCTTCAATAGAAACGTGCTCATTACGAGAAAGAAAATTCTACGACAGGTTTCATTGGATGGTGGGGCAGTCATTATGAAATCTGACCGAGTGGAAATTGGAGCATCCATGACGTCATTAGCCGTCTATCCTATTTTGATGCTAAGCAACGGGTAAAGAGCTCGACCGAACAACCAATTCTTCTGCCATACAATTTTTATTATTGAAATTGAAAAATTCTGAAAATAGTCTGCAATTTAATAACTTAATAATTCAATGGAAATTAAATTTCAATCTCTTATATTACAATTGTCACAAGAAAAAAATTGAGTTGATGTTTTAAAAAAAAATTTAAAAAATAAGCTATTTATAACATACCGGTATATTGTTCAACTTGAATTTAATAATCTTGTAGTCGTCACCTGCCTGATGAAGAAGTGAAGTCGAAACGCGTAGGCAAATAAACACTGCCAATTTTGTTAATCCCAGATCTGTTCTTATTTCTCGTTCATTGACAAGAAAATAGACCAAAATGCAACAATTTAATAATCTTTTTTTCAGGAGAAAATAATTTAATCTTTTTATTATTTTGCGCTCGGGTTGTTTTTACCTTCTAGCTAGAGTTGGATTTATTGCCGGTAAAACAATGACAAAATTTTTTTTTAAGGAATGATGAATATGTGAATTTTTAGTGACTATTATAAACGTTTTCAGACATGTAAAGTATTGCTTTATATATCCGGGCAAAGTATTACGTTAATTTGTCCTTTATGCTGCGTAGGTTAAGCAATTCATCATTAGAATTAAAAAAAGAATCTTAAAAAAGTATTTTAGCAATATAAAACATTGTATCTATTATTTAATACTTGATATAGAATTTTTAAACGATAATTTTTACATAATTTTAAATTTTGCTTCGAAGAAATATACTGCTGTCCATTAAATCAGCAACACAATGAAAGAAGCATGCGATCGATCCGAAATTTGCATGTTGGATCATGGAAGGATACGTAAATGATGGGTAGTGGTAGACATACACAAATAAGTTGAGCTAACAGCTCCTCCTGTAACCAGTTTCAGATGCGAGAACAGTATAAGAACTGCTTTTAAGTACTGAATTGTGTTTGCTTCCCATTCTTGAGCCCAGAAATCTTGGAGGAATTTTATTGCCCATAGAGGAGGAATTTTATTGCGATTTGATTGAGAATTGTGACCTAACGAGATTGGAAATTATCCTTCCGAGAATTTGGTAATTGAGTAGGACAAAATCCACCAACCATGACGCGAATATACAAGGTGTTTTTGAATTGAGTACAGGTTTTTTGGGAGATGACAGAAGAGGTCCTTAGAAGTATTTTTTGTCATATGAACATGGGGTCCCCGCAGCTCCGTTTACTTACAATACTGCATTGAACAATCAAATGACACCGGGACACAGTGTGCGTTGGTAGGCCTAGATTATTTTATTTTTAACAATTAACACAAGCAATCTACTGTAATAACTGAAATAACACAAGAGCAGTTAGAGATTACCTAAATGAGACATATCCTGGTCGTTGGATTGGTCGTGGCGGACCAGTTGCTTGGCCACCGAGATCGCCAGATCTCACACAGATGGATTTTTTTATGGGGAAGCATAAAATCAATGGTGTACTCTGAACCCGTAGATACCGAAGAAGAATTGGCGGCTCGTGTTGTCGCGGCAGCAGGTGACATCTGCGACCGTGCAAATCAACTGTTTCCACGCGTACATCAATCCATCATAAGGCGTTGCGAATTGTGCTATGAAGCAAATGGCGGTCATTTCGAACAATTACTGTAAAAGTCATACAGTAGATTGCTTGTGTTCATTATTAAAAATAAAATAATTTAGGCCTACCAACGCACGCTGCGTCCCGGTGTCATTTGATTGTTCAATGCAGTATTGTAAGTAAACGGAGCTGCGGGGACCCCATGTTCATATGACAAAAAATACTTCTAAGAACCTCTTCTATCATCTCCCAAAAATCTGTACTCAATTCAAAAACACCTTGTATAATCATTGCACCTAAAGCACTATGTAGAGCGTATATCTTGCTCCGTCATTTTTGGTCAGTCGCGCAGCGCATGATGGTCATTTGAAGTTTCACTTTTTTATACTTAAAAGTAATACTTACCGAAATGAGTAAAAAGTTAACGGAGGAAATGTCGTCGCTGTGTAAAAGTTAACATAGCCAAAAAGAAGGCTAAGTATTTGCACAGACATTACATAACAAGAATTGTTCATGCGCACGCGCACTACGTGCTACCAGTCGTTTTTCAATGGGTACTGCTATCACATCGTCTACAGTGGAAGAAAAGCGAGCGGTTATAAGGTTTCTTTTCGCAAAAGGTAAGAAACCCGCTGAAATTCATGAGAAAATGGTAGAAGTTTACGCTGCCGCCTGTCTGGACTATTCCAATGTTTGCATGTTTGCTAACAGCGTTCTGGGTGGCCTGCGTGAGCGGCAACCCAAACATTATCGAGGACAATAACAACGCAATCAGTGAAAACCGTCGCATTTCTTTGAAAGGAGCGAAACTTTTCGCATCTCCTATGGAATCTGTAAGGGATATAATGCATGAGAAGCTTGGATACCGCAAAGCCTGTTCGCGTTGGATTCCAAAAAGTCTGACACAAGAACGACCAGCAAAAGAATGGCGTGCAGTCTGCAACAATATACAACCAGGAGGAAAATGCGTTACTGAATGGTATTGTCACAGGGGATGGGTCCTGGGTCTTGCACTTCACACCTGAGCCTAAAACTGCAAACATTGTGTACAGACATCCACATTCTCCGGTTCCCAAAAAATTCAAAGTTTCTCCTTCAGCTCGAAAGATTATGCTTACAATTTTTTGGGATATGCAAGGCATCCTACTCGCAGGGTTACTGCCTCGTGGGTCAACCGTCAACGCCGATACTCTATTGTGAAACGTTGACTGAACTGCGGCGTGCTATTCGAGATAAGCTACCAGAAAGAGGAAACGATGTTTTACTTCTTCAAGGCAACGCACGCCCGCTTACCACATCAAAGCAAAACCGGTCCGTTTCGATTAGGAGGTTCTGGACCGCCAGCCTACATCCGGACTTAGCTCACATGGAATGCCACCTCTTTGGTCCCATGAAGAGATTTCTGATGGGTCAGAGGTTTGAGATTGACGAGGAACTCGAATCTGCCGTGCGCCATTGGCTGTATACACAGCCGACGGAGTTCTATGAGCGGGGTATTCTGAAACTAGTGCAGCGTTGGGATAAACGTCTAAATCGTCAAGGTGCCTATGTCGAAAAGTAGACAAACCGCATAGTTTCAGCTGCACTTAGTTGTTTACTGTATGTTTTGTAATTTGGTTTGAAAAAATAAATGACGTTAATTTTTGATACCTCCTCATAAACATGAACGATTTCGCCAAGATTTCGCTAATTCGGTATTCAATAAATTAGCAATTCCTCGCTAACAAAAACATTTCTTAGCCACCGTTCTTTCCGGATCTCGCTTCTAGTGCCTTTTGGCTGCTCCCGACTCTGAAAATGGGCCTCAAGGGCACATGTTTCACAACCATAAAGGACATCACGTCGAATTCGACGGCCGAACTCCGCAAGATTCCACAAGAAGCTTTCCACCGATGCTTCCAAGAATAGCAGATTTCATAGAATATGTGTTTGGTCGCAAGGATGCTACTTTGAAGGATTTTAGGTAAGCGTTGCCGTTTGTCCTATCAATCGTGCTATACTGTCATTCCGGGAAACTTTCGACTGCCCCTCGTATTCCACATACATCTACGGCTGTCATGATGGATGGATCGTTGGGCATGAAGTGACGAATTGTACGATTCTGTCTGCAGCCATATGATTCGATTGGTGCATCCGTATTTGACAATAGGTGCCTTTACACGTGGGCGCTTTCCTGCGCGAAAGAGCTGTGTGCACGCTTTCGCACAGGAAAGACCGTGTATGTAAAGGCAATGCAAGATCAGGCGAATGCTTGCGGTTAAGCACGCACGTAATCCTCTCAGAAGGCGCCTTTATACACCCACATTCTTCTCAAGCGGAAAGCGTGCAGTCGATTCTCATCTAGTTTTCCACATTTTTTTCTTTAAACATGGATGTTCGTCGATTTTGAGTTCCACTTTTTTGAATAAGATGTCAGAAGATGAAATATTCACCCGCAAGTAATTTTTGAAGACTTCCGGATAATTTTCATGTAATTCATGTATCAAGGGTAGATGACCAAAACGGTGTCTATATTCCTTCAACCAAACCCTTTTTCTTTAAGTTCTTGTTATTTCAATTAGTCCAGCAACAGCAATTGCCAGTGTAATATTTTCTCTTCATTTTGAAATGCCATTTTTGCACGAAAAACACACGAGTTCACGGCAAAACCGCACACGCCTAATAAAACTCTTCAACTGACAAGCGCTGTACGATCCACGCTTTCCCGCGAGAGTGCATGTATGATTCATCTATACACATGCATTCTTTCCCTCGCGCCATCAAGTCGGCGCGCTTTCACTTGGGAAAGAACGTGCTTGCTTTTTACTCAACAAACGCAATCGCGCAGGATTGCTTCCACGCTCTTTCTTTCGCGCAATCCTTTGCGCCTGGCGTGCGCGAAAGCTCGTGTATGTAAAGACCGCAAATGTTTACCATGGCGACAGATTGATGGAGTCCTGCGTTATGCGAAGCAATATAGGATCGGCATATAAGAACCAAAAGATATATAAAACCATTAAAATAAAAATAAATAAAAATATAAAAGACGTGGGCCAACACAAAAGGGATGAGATTCATGTCGGTTGCTGTTTTATTACGGGTGGTTGTAAATTGGCCAACACCCAGCAAATGTGCACCAACATATTAATATTTGACAATTTATCTAAGTCAATATCTTTCAAAACTTTAAACAACCAAACCAGTGTGGCCAGTTTGGCATATTGGCCAACCACTCTCTAAGAGTGAAGGCCTTTGTTTTCGTTTCAGAAACTCAAATTTTTTTTTTTTGCTGAAATCGACTTAAAAATTCATGATTCTTAAAGATATGTTGAAATTTTGAATAAAAAATTTTCCGTCTGTACTTATGTATGTATATACGTGTGTGACCAATTTTGTGCAGCTAACTCCTCTGAAATGGCAAATTGCCGAACCAAATAAAAATTATACATATTTAGAGAGTTCCATAAATTGTGCCTTAGCGTATATTTTATGCCAATTGGGTAAGCCTTTTTCGAGATATTAATTATTTTCTAAAAATTTAAAAATGGATATAGCGTTCAAACGAGCGAACCAAACTCAATAAACTCGACATGTACATACTCCTCTCATTAAGGCGATTTTTTTTGTAAATGACTTGTTTGGCTGTGATGAGCCGTTTTGGAGTTATTTACTATCCCCTCCACCAAGACCCCCCGCCGTCAATTTTTTAAAATTTTTTTATATTTTTTTATTTTTTTTTAGAAATTCAGACAGTGGGGTTCTTAAACTATATATTGATCATTTTTTATGGAAATCGGCTAAGCCTTTTTAAAGAAATTAATTTTTTTTTTGAAAAAATGAAGAAATGGCAGAAACATTCATTTCAAAGCTCCAAACATGAAGGCTTCCTCTTAATGAAAAATACAATTTTCTTTTTGACGTAGAATACGTCGTATGTTTCGATACTGGGATGCCACGCTTAAATCGTTAATGGCACGAAAAGTGTTGATCGCGAAAACCTTAATAACGTCAAAACTATTAATAATAGAGAAATGAATGATATTGCATTCGATAGTATATACAACAAAGCATTCTTTAGACTTTGACCGACTTCATGCTCATGTCATCGGCTGATGCAATCGAAGTACAAAGTTGAGTCAGAAAATCTGTTCTCTGGCGGAGATTAATTTAGTCTAGCTCCGGCTTCCTTTGTGATAGCACGACATTTTAGGTGTCATCTGTTTTATCTTTTTGCGCTTTATAAAATAGCTTAAAAATTAAACCTCAGTATTTAATAGTATCCAAGATATTGGCCTTGAATTGTGGAAATTTTGCAAAAATTACAGAATTTCCAAGTTTATGCATAATAAACGCCAGAAAAATTATAGAAAACGTCACAGGTAAACAGATTTAGAGATGGGGAATCCATGAAGACCCAGATGTCCGATGTTGAAGATCTACGGGCGCAGCAGGAACGACTGAAAGTTGAGTCGTGGCGCCGCCAAAGTGAACTATAGCCCGATACGAATGCGCTAATAACTTCCACTGCTCAGTTCGACGCAAATAACATATCTGATGATATAAACGTTTCAACACCGAGTGATAAAATCCAACCCATGGAGGTCTATAATGAGCCATAACAGTCAACATTAGCAGCATCTTCATCAAATGCGATTTATGTACGGAGCGATATACAAGGTGAGGCATTTATCTTGAGACAACTGAATATCTCGAAAACTTTTTTCTACGAAAAAATGTCCAAAATCAAAAGTCAATTATTTCGCGGGGGAAATTCATTAGTTAAAAATCACCCCCCCCCCCCGTTATGAGGTGGGGTGGGTGGAGAGGGTAACTTTGAAATCTTAAATAGGAACCCACAAATCTGTTCAAACAGTTGAACAAGCCTATAGGCAGAATTTATCTTGTGGACTGAAAAATCCTTCCGGAAAAGGCAAAAGATTGATTGTTACCCATGCAGGAAGTGACACAGGATTTGTTGAGGGAGCCTTTCTGTGTTTCGAAAGCTTGAATAAACTCAAGTCTGTTCTTGAATAACTCAAGTCTGTTCTTTTCCGATTACTAGTACAGCATATTTTCAGTGAATAATTAAAAAAAAACAAACAAAATAACCTGTAGCTATTTTTAATGGTATATTCAGATTGTACACAATATTTGAGAAATGTTTTTTATCAGTGTTTTTGCAATTGATCCAACCGTTTAGGAGATAGAGGCCCTGAAAGTATGGAACTTTTAAAGTTTTGAACCCAATTTTATGGATGAAGACAAAGAGATAGAGAGCGGGTCTTACAGGCATTATACTTTTTAATGGTCTTTAAGAATCTGAAGTCAGAATTTCAAAAATTCAAAATTTTTTAGTGCACAAGTAAACTTTTGGGGGCAGCAGTCCTATGGAGACAGAGTCTATGCGTGTGTATTGAAAAATATTGCATTTTTGAAATTCTGACTTCAGATTCTTAAAGACCATTAAATAAGTGGAATAGGAATGTCTAAGACCCACTCTCTATATCTTTGTCTTCATCGATAAAATTGGGTTCAAAAATTTAAAAGTTCAACACTTTCAGGGCCTCTATGTCCTAAGCGGTTGGACCAATGGAAAAAACACCAAGAATAAAACATTTCTCGAATATTATGTACAATCTGAATATACCATTAAAAATAGAAGTTCTTATTTAAGATTTCAAAGTTACCCCTCCCCCCAGCCCCCCTCACAAGGGGGGGGAGAGGTAATTTTTTAACTAATGAATTTCCCCCGCGAAATAATTCACTTTTGATTTTGGACATTTTTTCGTACAATGCTTAGTTTCCGAGATATTCAGTTGCCTCACCCTGTATATGCGACAGTTTGGGACACACAATTCATATTTTCTTCTAAATTCATATACAATGAATTTGTATATTCGTGTAGCCTAATGTTTGTGATAGATTTTGTTTTGAGAAGGACTTGAAGCACCCAGGAACAGAAGTGTGATATCTTAGCTTCATCACTTTCATCAGTCCTGTGTGAAAGATATCATGCTGTGTAGAACAAATTTAAAACTATTCAAAAATATGGTATTATAAGTTTTTGCAATTTTTTGAAATGTAACTCTTTTACGAATGTGAACCTATTCTGACAGACTGGTCTAACTATAGACGACTGATCGACGCTGATATCAATGATATTTGTATTGTTAAAGCTTTGTACAATTCTGTGGTGAGATCTATACTAGGAAATGTTTACTCTGAGTGGTCAGATTATTATGACCACCTGATGTTTGTAGGCAAATTAGCTATAATTTCGCGCTGAAGTTGCTAAAGAGCCGGACTAGTGTAAATAGGCAAGCAGGTGTTTACCACGACATTGGAGGTCATTTGTTTCAGAAGATTATAGGTAAACGACTCGATTTAACAGCCTTTGATGATTGTTGGCGCTCGGAGCAATGGAGCTAATATCAGCAAAACTACTGCATTCGTTAAATGTTCAATAGTAACTACTGTAAAATTATTACAGACTGGACTGTCTGCCGGAAAACTGGATCTGAACGTGCCAGTTGTGGCCATCAATGTTCGGGCAGAAAGGAGAGTGGCAAGACTGGTACAAGACAACAGAAGAGCAACAGCGCATCAAATTACTGCAGATCTTTATCAGGAATCCTCTCAAATGATCTCTGAACGCACTGTTCACCACACACTGCATAGCATGGAATATGGGAGTCGAAGGCCAGTTCGAACACCTTTGCTATCTGCAGTTAACAAGATAAAACGTGTCCAATTCGCACAGGAACACAAGGATTGGACAGTTGAGCATCGGAATAAAGTCATGTGGTCTGATGAACCACGTTTTCAGTTGCATCATGCAGAAAACAGAATTAGAATTTGACGGAAACTACATGAAAGCATGGACCCCACATGCATGAGTACAATCGTTCAAGCTCGTGGGGGCAGTCATGGTTTGGGGCATATTTTCCTGGCATAAGATGGGTCCTTTAATTTGTGTAGAAAACGTCTGAATATCAGAACATACCTAAATATCTTTGCTGATCCAAGTTCATGCAATCATGTTGATGGTGTATCGCAATGGAGATGGCTTCTTCCAACGTGACAATGCGGCATGCCACGCTTTCGTATTTTGTAGGAATAGTTTCAAGAACAAACAATTCCTGTGCGTTGTTTGCTGCAAAAAAAAAATGTTTTGCTACTGGATGTATGCTTTAACCCCAATGTTGATTCGACAATTGAAAATAATAGTAATGGAGATTGTTGCGATCGCCACGAACGACGACGAACCTGGCTTAGGTGGCCCCCATAATGACCAAATCTCAATCCAATTGAGCATTTGTGGAAGAAAGTTGAAAGAGCCATCAGACAGGTGGTTCCAAAACAACAAATTTCACACAACAGGACAGTGTTATTCATCAGGCAAAGACGGCCTATAAGAAGCAGGGAAAGACATCATCTGCCAAGCACAACATTGCCCGAAAGTCGAAACTCACTGATAGAGACTGAAGGGGTTTAAAGCGGATTGTGGCCAAAATCAACAAGACAACAGCATTCATTGTGTCAGATTCCTCGCATCACTTTTCAACTTCTGGTGGAGTAAATGCGAATCGCCGCAGTATTGAAGGCAGAAGGTGGCCCAACGAAGTACTGATGGGGTGGTGTTACGTGGATTGCGTCGACGAAGATCGTCGGTTAATAAAGGAAAAAGGAATGGACGTAGAGAGCGAGTCAAGGAGATGTGATGTCATCCCGAAGGAATCACGTGATTTGGGAGAGAGAGAGAGAGAGAGAGAGAGAGAGAGAGAGAGAGAGAGAGAGAAAAAGAAAGAAAGAAAGAAAGAAAAGGAAAGATGGCGGCGTGAGAGATGGCATCGAGAGAGAGCTCCGGAGAAAGGCACTTTTTCTTCGAGCAAGATATATGGCCCTCGACAAGTCGAAAGCCGTCGCATGAAAGGTTCTAATACGCCAGCGAGCGAAGGAACGCCGATAGAGCAAAACTGTAGCCACGACGCGTTCGCAAACGGCAACGTAAGAACGGCCGGCGAGAGGGGCGAACCAGAGAATGCTAACGAAACCAGGAGCACAACGGAGGACAGCGCAATTCGGTTGGAGCCAGACGATTTGGGAAGAAGGCTCGCGAACGCCGTAGAATTCATCATTCGTTACCTGGAATCCTCTACAAGTACGGCGAAAGATTGCCGACGAGGAACGCTCCCGTTTAGATCTCACACCGTCCCCATCACGGAGAATGGAAGGCGCCGGGCGTTAATCCACGACAGAGAAAACGATACGACCGAACGTTGGTTATACGGTAGGACATTTTCGAATATTAGATTGGGCATTAATTGCCGGGCATATGAAATATCAAATCTGACGGTATTTCATGTTCATATTCGTGTTGCGATGCTACACGAGTTCATTTCGTTGTTTGGACCTGACGCAAACGAACTTAGGGAGAATAACATTGCTCTCGGGGTGTTTCCGTTCACACTCCTCTCATATTTAAGGTGTGGATTAGGAGGAATCATTCCTGAGGCAGTGTTCCCTTTTCACGCTTAAACTGTGTTGGACTTTAAAAATTTTACGGAGGACAGACGGAGGGGCCGCTGTGCTTTCCCGCCTGGCACCCCTCGAAGCGAGTGTAAAAGCTCCGATTCATTGCAACCCGTTTAATGACTAATCCTGGAGGACTTGAGCGCTGGCCAAGCATAATGGAATATGGAGCCGGTTATTACCTCATATGTACGATAGACATTGTTATAATTTCTTCTTTCTTTTAAAAAGGATGAACATAATCGCATCTAGCTAGGACAGCTATCTACAAGTTACAACGGGGGAATTAGTGAGTGCATGTGGTGTCCCGTGATTTAAATAGCACTCGTATACAGTGTACAGAAATCAGTACGCCAATATAGTTATTGATGTATTTTGTGTGATAATTATTTATTCAGCAGAATTATTCAAGGATCGGTGGTGGTCACTTGTATTAAGGAAATAGTGATATTCATATTGATCTGACGGCATCTGTATTAGTGTGTGTGTGTGTGTGTGTGTGTGTGGTGCTAATTTCTAAATTAGATAACCCCCAAGGGCGTTCGTCAGTTTTGTGTATGTTCTGCGACAGATAAGGTATTCTTTGCCCAAGTGAGAAAAAGTGTTTGTCTTCCAAAAAAAATACCTGTCTCACTGATTACGTGTAATCTCCAAGGGTGCATTTAAGCGCTTGTGCGTACCTCGACCGAGAGGCATCGTATGCTTTTATTTAATAATTTTTGTGTGTCTACTTGCAAGGGTGTTGCCTTCGATTTCCTCGGAATGGTCCTCTTGGGTAGCTCATCTCCCAGATTCTACGACAATTATACTTTATACCTCCACATCACCTAATTTCGACCTTCATAACGGATTTTCTTCACGGATCAAGACTCTCACTCTCGACGTCATAATAAAGATATGGACGTGGGATAAGTAACCCTACTTCAAGGTGAAAAGCGAGTCGCTTCTTTCACGAACATTTGATTATTAGCTTATTTTTTTTGTTTATTAAATTAAACTTCCACTGCCAAGATAGCAAGAACATTTGACTTTATTAGTTTTCATTTGCATATTATCAGAAGCTAATGGTAATATTATTGATTTATGAAATATAGGATTTATTTCTTAAACCCATTATCGTTTTCTATCTCTTGTCAATAAACTCTGCTAATCCACGTGACAGGTGGTCATAAAATCTAGCCACTCCGTGTATATTCATCTTAAAGTGTCGATATCTGATATGGAAATGTTGTTGCTCAGTGCGATAATGAAATATTCACCAACAACTAGACCAATCAGTGACAATATGGAGGTGGATACTAATATTGCAATTATGACAGTTAGCATTATCAATGTAGATGCTACATTAAATTTATACGCTCTTAGCTTTATGAAGAAACATTTTACTTTAGATTTCAAATCCATCGAATCACCTATTACATTGGATGACAGTACTATAAATTTGATGTGTGCGCGAAATATTGGTTCTTGTCTGTTGCCATTTCTAACATACTTCTCTTATCATTGACCAGTGATTTTTAAGTTGGGAATGCCATAAAGGTTTGGTTAACAATTTATAATGAATTGCAAGTACATTTTTTGGGTGAACATTTTATGTCAGAAATTAATTTTTTTAAATTATTGATTTAAGAATTTAAATGAGTTTAGTCTCCTATTTAATGGGGAAAAATCGTAAAATTAATAAAAACAAAAAAATTAATAATAAATAAAGTCACTAATCTTGAAAAACGATGAAGGAACTTGTGAGATGGACGAAAACTCAAAGGATGTAGTCTATTGCAGATGTTGTTGATAGTAGAAATAAAACCAGTTTATTGAGGATGTAGATGAAGTCTTGTGAAGATAAAGTTGATAGGGGAAAACGATAATCTTGACGGAAGTGTTAGTTTTTAAATACAGATGAAATTTTGAAGAGGGTAATCCAAATATTTGTGATAAAATTTATATAAAAAACGTTTTCGAGAATTTTTCTCATCTTCAGTTGGATTAAATATTTTTGAATGTTGAAAACAGTTGAAATAAGAATGTAACAATTGATATAAGGTGATGAAGCTAAGTTGGTTGTAATTGTTGGTTATGATTGTTGGCTATTGTATAATAGAGTGATTGTTGTTTAAAAGTAGTGTCCATTTATTGTTTATCTCTATTGATGGCTTGGCTAAATTTTTGTTATTTGTAATGATATTTATTGTTTCTTTAATTAATCTTTTTTTATAATTTTCTTCTTTTCCAATGATTTATGTGTTACTCCAATCTGGTGTGTGGTTTTCTTTGATACAATGATTAACTAAATGGTTGTTTTTGTCTTTGTGGCGAAGTGCTCTTTCATGTTCTTTTAATCTTATTTCTAATTATCGTTTAGTTTGACCTGTGTAGTTATGTTCACAATTTTTACATGGTATTTGATAAATTATATTTCTAGTGTTCGATTTTTCTTTATTATTTTGACATATTTCTCTGAAATTGATATTTGTGCTATTATTTTGATTGATTGTTGCTTTTAGGTTGGTGGTAGTTATTAAAGTTTTAGTAATGTTATTTGTTATTTTTGGTATGATTTTTATGTTTGGTATTTGTTCTAATATTTTTTTCTGTTTGTGGAAAATTTTATTATTGTATTGTATTGAATATCTTTTTTGTTGTTCTTGTAGAATTGGTATATTTTTGTTGTATTGTTTGTAAACGCATCTATTAAAATTTTGTCTATTAAAGTTACTGGATATTTGTTTTTTATAGGTTCAGTTTAAGTTTTTTTAAATTTGTAGGAATATATTTCGGGGATGTAAGATTTTTTATTCTTTGTAAATATTGTTTAATAGTGTTAATTTTTTGGTGTGTGGGTTGTTGTGTTAAGTAATGTGGTATGTTGTTACCTTCTGTTGGTTTTTCATATATCTCAAAATCAAGATTATTTTCATTTTTTATAATGTTTATATCTAAAAATGTGATACGGTTGTTGGTCATGTTGTTGTGTGTAAATTTTAAAGGATCTCGTTCTTCTAATAGGTGCATTAATATTTCTATTGGTTGTTCGTTATGACTAGGATGTCATCTACATATCTCATCCATATTTTTATGTGTTGTTTGTGTTGTGATTTGTTTAGTAAATTGTGCTCCATTTTATTTAAATAGATGTTGGAAAGAATTGGTGATAATGGGCTATTTAGTAAATCATTGTATCAAAGAAAACCACACACCAGATTGTAATAACACAAAAATCATTGGAAAAGAAGAAAATTATAAAAAAAGATTAATTAAAGAAACAATAAATATCATTACAAAAAACAAAAATTTAGCCAAACCATCAATAGAAATAAACAAAAAATGGACACTACTTTTTAACAACAATCACCCTAATATACAATAGCCAACAATCATAACCAACAATTACAATCAACTTAGCTTCATCACCTTTATATCAATTGTTAAATTCTTATTTCAACTGTTTTCAACATTCAAAATTTTAATCAACTGATGATGGGAAAAAAATTCTCGAAAACGTTTTTATATGAAATTTATCCCAAATATTTGGATCAACCCTTCAAAATTTCATCAGTACTTCAAGATTATCGTTTTCCCCTATTAACATTATCTGCACAAGAACTTCCTCTACATCCTCAATAGACTGGTTTTATTTCTACCATCAACAACATCTTCAATAGACTACATCCTTTGAGTTTTCTTTTATCTCCCAAGTTTCTTCAAGATTGGTGACTTTAATTTTATTTTTTGTTTTTATAATTTCACGATTTTCCCCATTATAAGGAGACTAAACTCATTTTAAATTTAAATTAATTTTTTTAAACTGTGTTGCACAAAGTTTTTTTCTTATTCGCCATGTGGCCTCAAGACGAATTCTACGATTTAACTAGCGGCCGTGTCCCAACACAGCCACGTAATTTGTTTTGATTCCGTATCATTATCTCGTGGTAGGCCTGTGCAAATGTACCATTCCGCCATACCAATTTATTTTTAAGGCGCTTATCCTTCTTTTCATTGTTTAGTGCATTGTTCAATTTTTATTAAAAATGCTCAACCAAGGACAAGCGCATGAAAAAAGCCAAACTGGCCACACTGAATCGAACCCTTTGAATAGTCCTTTCAACATGCACACGTACTGCGGCAACACTGTAGCATTCATTTGCTTCCTCTTCAGTTAATTGTTCTCCATGCACAAAATGAGGCATAACTAAAATGCATGCTGTTTTCCTAATTCACACTTAATTGGCGAAAATCCTTTATCTGCCAAAATGACATCTCCATGTTTAACAATATCCAGAATCTACAGTTACGAAAGCATCTGTTGAACGTCCACCATATCCATTTGAAATAAAACTGATAAAGCCTGATGGAGTTACTGAAATTAAAAATTTCACAGTGTATGCACCTTTGTACGTTGAATTCAAAAATACCCTTTGCTCAACCGCTGGTGGAGAAACTCTGGGCTCAGTCAGTAATTGCTCGACACTGTCTGTATTTTGCCTTGAATGGTTCGGGCATTGTTGATTGTACTGCATCTCTGTCTGGCCAGTAAATCCAGTGATGTGCTTTTTCAGAAATATCACTCAATATTGCCTTAAAAATTCTTGCAACATTTGATACGTGAACATGCGTGAACCCAAGTACTGTGAAACCAAATCCTAGATTCATATGCATGAAGAACAGTAAAAGATTTCAGAACTTAATTTTGCATTATCCCTAATGCAAATTGAAAATACTTCTGCTTACACCACTCATCTCTCGTAACTGGTCTTCATTCTTAATGCCGCGGTGTCCACTTAATGGTGTTTGCTATATCCCTTGCATGACTCACACTCACTTTTGAATCTCTGTATTATTTCCTGCATTCACAAACTTCTTGTTGGGGAGGTCTGTTTGTATTTCCACTTCATTATTAGGCAAAACGCATATAAACATAACATCTGCATCACTATTATTAAACTTGATACCTAGATCACAATGAACGTCTATATTATTGTCATCTAAAGAGTATGAGGGCATTATTTCGCAATATATGATGTGCTGTATCAGGCTGAACAGAGACTTTTTTTTTTTTTTTTTTTTCCTTTTCCGTGATTCATGTTTCCTTCGCAATACCCCTTTTCAGTGTTCATTTTTACCTGGAATCTGGCTCTTTTATATTCACTTTTTTCTTATAACATTTAGGAAAGATTGACGGAACATATGAAGGATTATTTGGTTCTCTTGATACAACACCGTTAATAATATATACACTGCAAACTCTGGAATTAATTGCTGGTGTCCACGGTGATTCGTCCTTGCTGTAATCAATAAAATTTTAAATTAAAATCATTATGATAAAAATTGCACTTTCAAATAACTCTTAAGTATTCAGTAATGTTAAATTTAAAAAAGTCAACATACTTCTTTCTTTTAATCGCGTTGATCCTAGCCGTCTTTGCTGACGAAACCTTTTTTAGATAGAAATGAATGATATTTTGTTCCTTCTGGGCGTCTATACAGGGTGTTCTCGAATAACGTGTACAAACTTGGGGGGATGATATAGGGATCAATCTAAGTAACATTTCCCTCGTTCATTTTTTTTTCTCTAGGGTATTGATTTTGAGTTAAAAAATGTTGGACGTCACATAGATGTAATATGCCACTGAACCCGTGCTTCTGGAACACGTCAAAATTATGGTCAATCATGTAATAAAAAGAACCAAAACACATTGCATATAGTACAATAATGTGACTTGTTTATTATGAAACATGTAAATGTTTTACAATAAGTGTTCTAATTGACTCCTTCTCCCATGAATGCATGCTTCACAGCGTCGCCACATGGACTGACGTACACGTTCAAAAGTTCCTGGTTCTTCGCGAATCTGGTCCGCAGCTACGGCGATTCTGGCTGCCAGCTCTTCATCGAATCCCAATGTCTTTTAGTGTCCCCACAAAGAAATCCACGCACGTTATATCTGGAGACCTTGGTGGCCAAGCAATAAGACCCCTCTGCCAATCCGTCGCTGGAGAAAGATTTGGCTTAGGTGCTCTCTCACAGGCTGAGAGAGATGTGTAATGGTGCAATTGTGCAACTAGAAGTCTTCTCTTGAGACCTGAACAATATCTATCCAAACAACTGTTTCCTGCAGGTAGGATTTCAACATTTTTTATCTCATTTTTTTAGGCCCCAGAGAAAAAAATGAAAGAGGGAAATAATCCCTCTATCACCCCCCCTCCCAAGTTTGTACACGTTATTCGGGAACACACTGTAGTATGAATTTGAACATTTAATTACGCAATATATCATACCGGGCATTTTTGAGTCAATTCAGCAAATTCATATACAAAATAAAATCGTTCACCTTGAGATAAATTTGTGGGCGCCCATAAAAGAGAACAAAAACGTAGTCACTGATAGTTTGCTGCACATTCCTGCTAAGTGGTGCTTCGATCGTGCTTGCAAGAGGCGAATAACCAGAAATAGCATGGGGTGAGATCAGGTGAACTAAGAGGCCAAGCTGTTGGAAAACAGCGGCTGGCACCCATGCGTCGTTGAAGGTTTGCCGTAACACCTGTTGAACAATACGAGCTATGTGGGGAGGTACACTGTCCTGCATGGAGATCGTGTCCCGAACGCATTAATTCACGGAAATCTTATTCTGGAACATGATTGACAAAGAACCGATTTAACATCGCACTCTGTGCAACAACAGGAAATCACATAGCCACCTGGTGTTGTGGAATCATACTACGAATGACATTCTGTGATACCATCCCTTAGCTCTGAGGAAAAAAATATAAGTTTTTTTAATATGATTTATGCCCCAACCTCGTATTTTTAATAGTCTCAATAAGACTTTTTTTTAATATTTTTGGAACGAGCATTAGAAAACTTATAATGGTGCACTACTGTATGAAGACAGTTTTAATTCTGCAACCGCAATTTTATCATCGCAATTTTTATGCCGACGTGATTTTCTTTACAGCAGGATTTTCTTTCGAAGTACGACATGTTTTCAAAGATGGATATAAAAATGTGTTTTTAATTAATTAAAATGTTTAATTTCACATCAGATAATAAAAAATATTTTGCACAAAATTAGTTTTGTCCCTCGCTTTACAGAAAACTAAAAAGAATTTATTAAGAGTAATTTTAAGACATAAGTTAAAGACAATAATTGATATTAACTGCTTTATCCGGTTGATGGCGCAAGTGTTTCTCTAGTTCTCTCAACTATAATGGTAGAAAGCTCGGAGAAGGACTTCTTAAATAAGTCAAAGTATACTGCTTATGATATACAATTAAAGTTATTCTACAAAGTCAGAAAAATACCTGGAAGAATGTTTGATATTAAAATTGCCTTAGATCCTGTACATTTCGTAATTTCTGCAGGTGAGTAAAATGATCTTCCGTTTCCGGTCTGGTATAAGCGAGTGTTGTTCCCTCGTTATGTGAATACTTCAAGAAGCAATTATTCTTGTAGGTCAGCAAATGTATCCTTATAATTTTCTGCTGTCAGTCTTCCGGTGATCCTGTATCTACTAAAGTAAGAGTTGCATAATTTTTGAACTGTTTTTGCGTAGCACTCGGACGTTACGTTCACCACGTCACGTTCGCTGTTGTGCACAAGAACTGATTGAGGAACCGTACTTAAATCGTTAAATAGACTTTTTTTATTTAAATAAATTTTTTACATATTCTAAAACATATTTTTGTTTCCGATATTATCAAGTGTAACGATTTTCAATATCAAATGTAACTTCGATTATTTGTTTCCAAGAAGAGGAAATTTAAAATTGTTTCTCAATTTCACCGAAAGGAGTCTGCAGGGAAGGCCTCATTTCACAATGAGTAACTCTTCCCTGTAGTCTGCTGCATGAATGTTTTCATGGCACAATTAGAACTTACAGTTTTTACAAATTGGTTTCATACAATTTTAAATGAATTTCATACATTTTCAAATAGATTTAATACGATTTTAAATGAATTTGATACGATTTTTAATGAATTTAATACATTTTCAAATGAATTTAATACACTTTCAAATAGATTTAATACGATTTTAAATAGATTAAATACGATTTTAAATGAATATAATATGTGTAAATAAAGTTTAATTACTAAATACTCTAAAATTAATTTTTTAAAATTTATTACTAAAACTATTTTTAAATTTTATAAATTTATATTATTGTCCACCTAGCGATAATTTTTATGACTATTTTACCTGTACTATTGTAAAAATGCTTCACCTAACGACAAACATGTCCAAAGCAGACGATTGTAAGATTAGTTACATTTCTCGTTTGTAAAATCGGATGAAACAGATGAAAATATGAATGCACAGGAAATATTAGTACATTTAAGCAACGGCGGGTTTATTTCTGATTCCAATTCGACTGGAGAACCTTGCGAAACACACATTATATTTATTTAAAATCGTATTAAATTCATTTAAATTGTATTAAATTCATTTAAAAATGTATGAAATCTATTTGAAAGAGTATTAAATTCATTTGAAATCGTATTAAATTCATTTAAAAATGTATTAAATTCATTTTAAATCGTATTAAATCTATTTAAAAATGTATGAAATTCATTTAAAATTGTATGAAACCAATTTGTAAAAACTGTAAATAAATTGAGAAAAATAATTAAATGCAAATTCAGAGAATCATTAGCAATATATGAGAGAAGTAGTGGTTTGTAATCATTGAATTAATGAGCAAGTCTCCTTTTAGTGACTTTTGTTTTATTATATTTAACAAAATTTTAAAAGGCGATTTACTTATTAACCGATCCTTTTTCATACTTCTTTTAACTTCTGAATATTTTAATGTTTAACCCATTGTGATGGAGGCAGCAATTTTTTTATTGTTTTTATTGTTTTATGT
Organism: Rhysida immarginata; assembly: GCA_023313115.1. Taxonomy (NCBI): domain Eukaryota; kingdom Metazoa; phylum Arthropoda; class Chilopoda; order Scolopendromorpha; family Scolopendridae; genus Rhysida; species Rhysida immarginata. The sequence continues at coordinate 314,111 of JAHWFO010071429.1, read as the reverse complement.
TTTAATTTACAGTATTTTTGCATCCGATCTATATACAGAGTTCACGACAATTTAAACGTTATATTTTCCTCAAACATTATTCCATCTTCTTAACGTAAATCCCAATACTTCTGATTAACAATAAAAGCCGAATCTTGATAGATCTTTATTATGATTAAGGGAGATATTTCACTGTTAGGTGAAGATGCCTCGTGAAGTCTTGAAAAAACTATCGCCACTTTTACACTTCAAATGTACAGGGTGGCCCAGAAACAACTTACTATAAGAGCTGATAACGATTTTATTAATTAATTAATAGGGGATTAGCATTTTTCATTAGCTAACCTGGTGGATATGGCTACCTTTCTCTTCTTTCGCCAAATTTAAGCGGTTAACGATATTGAAAACTTCAGATTGCAGCATTGGCTGTGAGATTTGAGCTGTCTCTCTTCTGGTGGAATCTTTCAGGTCACAGAGTTGTTGGTCTGGTAAGATACACCCTACTTTTTAGAAATACTCATAACCAATAGCTAAACACTCTAGCGGCCAAACAACAATTTATACTAATTTGCATATTTTATGATAGAAAACATTTTCGCATTGTGCCAATATGAACATGTTAAAATAACATAACCTGTTCATTAATAAAGCAGGTTATTTTTGGAACACCTTGTACATTTGGAGAGTAGCCGAAAAGTATATATTTGCATAATAAATATTTTTGGTAAAAATGGTGTTTTTCTTTTTGAAAATTTCACAATTGTAAGTATCCAAAGTTTCTTGGTTTATCTTCTCTCTTGAAGATGACTTATAAACTAAGGCCATGGAAGTGATGGATTTACTTGATGATAACTGGCTACATAGCACTCGAAGTGTACATTAAGTACCTTTATGGGATGTGGAAATTCATTTCTTCTTTCTTTCATCAGTAATTTAACATTGATGCAAGGGGTATGATTAAAACTTCACGAGCCAATCTTTAGGTACTCTTTATTTCAGTTAATGTTAAGTACCCAATTTGGGCTCTCTTTCGCATTGTGTAGTTGGAGTCCTTGCAAACTTGTTAATCATTAACATCTTTTCTTTTGAAACCAAAAAATAAAATAAAATAAAAAACACTGGAGATAACGAACATGACAGGAGAAAGGAAAACCTTTTGTCCACAAAATAAATATAGTACTTTAATGTAACTAAGTGTTTATTTTGGGGACAAGAGGTTTTTCTTCTCCTATCGTCTTGTCTTTTCTTAATGAAAGAGGAAAAACTGCAAGTTATAACTAAGATTTTTTTTTATTTATGTATAAAGTATTATTTTATTAAAATTTAAGCCTGTAAGCATTTTACGTGTAAAAAGAAATTTGCCTGAATTGTCCGTAAAGGAAGGGAAAACTAACCAAAAATACATCTAAGAGTCTCAGTCTTCCCGTTGAGAATGAAAGTATACTTACTTACTTACTTTTCAAACCCGCTTATCCGTTAGGGTCGCGGGGGCAGCAGCCCTATGGAGGATCTCCAGCGATCGCGATATTCCGCCATCAGGCGCATGTCCTCCCTGGTAATATCCAAGCGACTCGAACCCAGATTCTCCATGTAGTCTAGCCACCTGGTTCTAGGCCGACCCCTTGGTCTCTTACCCACCGGCTTGGAAAATAACAACTGCCTAGGAAGACTAGTTTGCGGCATCCGTATCACGTGGCCATACCAGCGCAACTGAGATCTCTCAATGCGGAGAAGTAGCGGCTCAACACCTAAAGATTCCCTTATTGTGCTGCTGTACACTCTATCTAGTAGGGTAACACCTGCCACACCTCTCAGGAATCTCATTTCGGCCGCTTGTACCCGCGATCGCACTCTTTCGGTCATTACCCAAGCCTCATGACCATAGGTGAGAATGGGGACAAAGATAGATTTGAAGACGGAGAGCTTGGCTTTGTTACCCAGCTCTCGTTTCGTTACCACGGATCGCCACAGTTCACGTCTGACACAGCTTGCTGCACCGATCCGAGCATCCAATTCTTTCTCCTGCCGTCCATCACTCGTGAATGCAATCCCGAGATACTTGAACTTCTCCACCTGTCTCAATGAGGCTCCCCTAACATGGAGAGCGCACTGAGCAGGCTGTCTTGAAAGAACCAGAACTTCGGATTTAGCCACACTGATCTTCATCCCAGCTTCTTCACATTTGGCTAGTGCATGCTGAAGGTTCGTGCGAGAAGACCCAAGCAGGACAAGGTCGTCCGCAAAGAGCAACCTCTCCACCAGGCAGTCGCCCACACAAACACGCTCATGGCCTCGGCTGCCCTTGTCTATCCAGTCCATAAAGATAATGAACAAGATGGGCGACAGTACGCACCCTTGGCGGAGTCCAACACCCACGGTGAACGGTCTTGACTTAATGCCATTTATCCGGACACACATCTCAGAGCTTTCGTACAGAGACATGATAGCAACCAGTAATTGCCCATCCACTCCATACTCTTGCAACACTTGCCAGAGCTTCTCCCGAGGAACTCTGTCATATGCTTTTTCGAGGTCCACAAAGCAAGCGTAGACCTCTTTTGCATACTCCCAGGATTTCTCAAAGATTTGCCTTAGAGCAAAGATGTGATCCGTCGTGCTTCGGCCAGGTCGGAAACCACACTGCTCCCCCGACAGTTTGGAGTCGACTATTTCCCGACTTCTCTTCTCCAGACACTTAGCGTACACTTTCCCAGGAATGCTGAGCAAAGAGATGCCTCGATAGTTGTTGCAATCTCTCTGATCTCCCTTTTTGAAGATAGGGATCACAATTCCTGTCTGCCATTGCTTAGGGGCCTGTCCTTCGGAATACGTATACGGCGCTTCATATCTCGGATGCATTTGTGGTTAGGTTGTCCTTTCTTTACAGGCCTGTAAGCATGTTTTCAAAAGTGTCGGAATCTAGTAGTTTAGAATTTTCGAAGACTGAAATTTATGATCTGGGTGGGGACCATAACCTCTGGTATTAATTCTATACTTCAGTTTGTGATACCATTTAAGATACAATACTGAAATATATTGTGAAATAAACGGTTAGATTCAGCATTTACATCAAAACTTAACCTAGTAATTATAATATCTAATTAATAAGATATACTGTTCACTCCCGTCTGAGCGTATTTTAAAATAGAACTCCACTGTCCAAATATCAACATTTTCTGGACACCGACCATTATTTGCGGAATGGTGTTATAGCTTTTAAAAATTTTTCTAATATATTTATTTTATTTTAAAAAATTTTCTAAAATATTTATTATTATTATTATTATTTAATATGTTATTTTAAAAATTGTTGTAAAATATTTATTATTTATATATCGTACCAACATTGCTTATAAGTAATGTATGAGCATTATGTATAAACTGTCTATTACGTTATATAACTGAGTGCATTCGGGAAGTTTGGGTCGACGTGCAGTAAAATATCCAACTGCACGGGCGCAGCCATCTTTAAGTTTAGAATGCGTCCGCCATTACAACATGCCCCTGAGCGTAGCGACCGTATACTTTTACACATACGGTGGCTACGTTCTGAGCTCTCGGGTCTTCCGATTCCTCTCATCCACTCTTAAATTTTAGCATTAATGCTTATAATGTCGCATCGTTAATTAAAGATACCTAAAAATCGGATATTGTGTACAACATTCCTGCTCTAATTTTAATATTTACGGCCAGTGATGAACATGAGTTACATGTTTATGTCGAGTTGCGATTGTATTCTTTAGTCTATTTTCAACACTATTGTATAGGCAGCATGACGGTAAAAAAAAAAAAAAAAAAAAAAAATAGACAGTATTTGTAAAAATGTCTTTATTCGCTTACTTTAAAACCTGTTCATATAATTATATTTCAGATTTTGAACATAAATTATTCTTCAGAATGTGTGATGTGAAGTGCGCACCTGTTTCATATTTCGACATTTACAATTATTTTATTGAATCAAAAGCATTTGACCATGAACAAATGAAAGCATATAAGAACTTAGAGGCATATAATTATTTTCTAAGTGTATTTCTTGAGCCAGTGTATTATCACAAAAGCAACATATTACATATCTTAAACCAAAGGCCATCTCTTCTTAGTGAAGTAAAAATGCAAGGTTATATTGTATAAAAACTATTATAAGGCCATCTGTTCTCAGTATCGTGTATTATTACAATAAATATGAATGAGGCAGGTCAAAATTTAAACAATACTAAATTTATTAAATATAGGAGTAAGGTATTTCGAAGCTTTGACTTCATCAACAGATAAAGCGTCTGCTTCGAAACGCGTTTTGGCTAATTTTCAATAACCGCACAATCGCACGATGACTGAATGAAGTTTTATTAATTTAACCGTTATTTCTTAACCATTACTGGGACTAAATAGAAAAGGGGGTATATATCTGTTTGTTCGAGGAGGGATTGGGGGATGCAGCCTCGATACTAAAAGGGCCATTTGGAGTAAGGACCTGTAGCTATAAACGAGTGGACATGAGGTGCACAATGTAGCGATCCGATACTATGTAACTTTGAGTGTCTGGCATAATTTTACATAATGGATTAGTAACATTCAGGGACGTACCCAG